>JAHZNG010005004.1:0-15268 GCA_027744375.1 Orchesellides sinensis | reverse complement strand
AAAAGATAGTGGTTGTAGTCTATTTTGAAGTAAAGTTAGTAGCATAAAGCATGTTGGTTTTTACAAAATAGCTCATCTTTTTAGCTTTTCCTTTTGATTTTCAAAACTACAGAGGAAATGATATACTATGTGATATCAAGCAGATGAACTCTGATAATTTTTTTACGATACCGAAACAAATGACTGAAGTAGAAAACATTTCCGATGTTAAAGATACGACTAAGTAATGACCTCACCTTCATTAGATAACCAACACTAAGTAATGAGAAATATATACTCTTAGCTAGTTAGTTAAGATACAATATAAGCTGTTAACAAAACAAGTTCATTTCTTACTTCAATACATTGTCAATACCTAAATGCACAAAAGAACTAGGGGAAAGACTAAATCCCATGTGCTCAATGAATTAAGTATTTCCCACAAAGATCCAGCAGAGTGCAAGCCCATCTTCCGGTAATTAGTATGAAAGCTACATTTAAAGGGTTCCAAGAAGAAGCAAAAGATTTAAGTTTCCATCTTACTTTTTTTCCCACAAAGAGCCCATATAACTGCAAGCAAATAAAAAGTTATCGGTAGTGATTTTTCTAGATCCAAATCGTAAAAAGGTGAGCATTACATAGTTTTTTGTGCTATACAGAGCTACTGTTCTAAGTACACCAGAGGCTGGGCTGGGAGAAAGTCAGAGCACGTAGCAAGCTTCACTGTTCCTCGGTATTAATTGATTAGCCAGCTCGTTGCCGACGGTTAATGGTAATACCCACTTCTACGAATTTCGAATCTAAGGCTTTTCGTTGCCACAATACACTATAATAGCAATAGCTGAATGATTATACATTTCTGTCAGCCAGCTACGACTTTACAATGCATTATTCTACTAACGAGTAAGAGTAAGAGTTTCTTGGTGACGTCGATCCCCTGTTCTGATTTACCAAAGAGAAACTGAAACTTTCCATCTTCTTGCGGCTGTATATTTAGAGTGAGTAACCAAAGTACTCATTTTAAATCTAGTGGTAGACCGCCAGACTGAAATGACTAGATACTTTACTGTGCTACTTCCTTTTTCATTAGTGACTATTTTACTATAGTATATGCAACAGCAAATATTAAAACTTTCCCCTAAACCAGCAAGATAAATCCAGCGTGATTAAGTTTATGTCGAAAACAATTAACTTGCCAACGTTTTCCGTTCCCAGGAGTTGCGCTGACTTATCAGAAAGCCATTTTTAGATGGTTATAAATCCACAAAAAACGCAAGCATGGTTTCCTGTATTTTTACACATCCCCGTTGGTTACCTGTCCTTCAGCACACTTTGTTGTTACGATTGAATGCCTTGTGTGCCGCTGTGTGTACCATTCTGTAGCCAGATTGCATTAATCACTATTAAACATACAAGAGACCTTTTACTCGCTAGTGTCTGACTTAACAAGCTATGATCTTTTATGTATTCATGTGGTTACCGTTAAAACATACATTAAACATATATATATACTCAGAAGCATATATTAATCATATAAAGGTCTATTTTGTATGTACATTACATGCAGAAGCAACAACGCTTGAAATTCTGGCCAGGAAAATTTAACATTAAAACAAAGAGTTTCGGATGACTACGCTACTTGATTCTCCGAAGACCATCATGTAACAAACTTCGATGGTTGCACATTCCCATACATGAGTATACTTTCATGTTATGTATATAAGAGTAGAGCATGTTGTCGTAAGGAATGGCAAAGGGCAGCTACATGTTTTGAATTAAAACGAGCGCTTTAGGAGATGAACGGGAAAAAATTATTATTCCAGATTGAAATAAAACACGAGCCTTTATTCTCCTCCATTTTTCGCACTCCAAAGCCACGAGGAAAGCAATATTGGATATGGAAAGGATACATACATATGCATGAGCATGACCAGGACGACAACCATGATTCGTGTTACGCTCTATGCTCTTTAGTCAGTATAGTCTTAAAGAGATCCATTCACAATCATGTTGATCTCGTAGAAAATTATGAAGCTTTTGAAGTAGTTCCAGCAATACCCCAGAGAAAAATGGGCATAAATGCTTTAGAGTGTAGTTTCTTGGCAAAAGAAGAGCAATAAAAAGAGAAGCGATTAATTTTGGTGGTAAAAATATGCCATGGATAAGTTCTGCGGTTACAGAATTGGAATTGGAAGAAAGGGAAAGACAGTGAAAAAAGAGTAAACTTTCTTGCATTTAAAAGTTGTCTTTTTTTCTGGTTTTTTACCAACCTGCCAAAAATTTTCCACAATGCTTCATGATTTTTAAAGAAAAAATATTGTTTGTTTGTCTGATGAATATGAATTTGGAAGTGTGTGTGCTGTACACTTTCTCTTAAAGTCTTACTAATGTGCACTTTTTTGGTACTCATACACACTCTTTAATGTTGTAGTACATGCATTAAAATGCCCTACAAATATGACAGAAAGCAAGTTGTACAACATTCATTTTGAGTTGTTAGCAAAACTTGGCTAAATGCTTGGAAGGATTTTCAAAGATAAATTTTGATTTTCTAGCTTTTTTGTATGAATAAAATGTAAAGAATGGAGACTTTTCAGTTAATCTTCTTTTATTAATAGAGGAGAATATCATTGCAGAATGAAAGACGGAAAAAACAAGCGTAGGAGGGCACAAAGAATTTGAGAAGTGAATGTGGTCAATGTGATAGAATGGCAATGAGCTTTGGTTTGTTGGATAGAAAAAGTCAGATCAAGAAAAATAAATGCTTACAAAGCACTAAATTTTCATTGCTCTTCATCCTAAAAAAATCCTCCGGAAGGATGCCCTCCGTGATTACATATTATCTAGTAATGCTGTATATAAGCGAACCGTACTTATAGACACTTATATATGCAGAAATATATAAAACATGTAGATGCATAGTACATATATTATTATTATTATGGTTGATTGTATGTGTGCAGTTTGGATATAGATGTAATATGGAATTTTTAGAACTTCAAATGCCAGCAATTTATCCGAATCGAAAGAAAAAAATTACGAGAAACGCCCGGCTGAGCAGAGCCCAGTGGTAAATGACTACCATGGCTTGCAAGTTTTAGCCAACAAAGAATCCCGTAGTTTGTACCATGTAGAGAACATGGATTCCACAACTTTTGAGATCATCCAGCTTTTCAGCTTAAAGTTCTTAAATTGTCTATTACCATTTGAAAATTTGTTTTTTTCCTTTGCACGCTGCAGGCAACTTCTATATTTTCTCTTTTGATTTAGAATTATAATCTATGGCTTGTTACACCTTTCTTTTTTGCCCTTTTCCATGTTTATATTTTGCTTGAAAATTTCGATATAATCTTGTGAATCAGAATACTATCATAAAATGTAGCTTTAATAACTTTTATAAACTCTGGCAAGAGTAAATGACTGTTGACTTCATGCTCACTATATTGCATCAACATACCTAGATAAACTAAACTAACGTACATAAATAGCTTTATGAGATCCTATTGCAACAAATATCCTTCATGCAAAAATCACACAAATTTTGCCATTAAGCAGATAAATAATGTGAAAAGTGAAAGCATAAAAGTTATAAAGCCTCACCACTTATGTAAATGAAGAGTCCTTTTAATGTCCCAGTGTGCCCCAAATCTACAATTCCCATACAAATGGTCTGACATTAGGTAACTTACATGCATACAAACGTGATGATGTCAGTGATGTTTCGATTTTGTCACATCAGTAAACATTTTCATTATTCTCAGCGTCCTTACAGCTACTAATTATGTATTTTTAGTTTGTAGTGAATGAGCATGTTAATTAATGCTGATTATACTTTCCAGTCTTATGCTCATACAAAGATTAATTAAACCTATACTGTATGTTCATTTTTGGAACAAGTAGCACAAGTCTAAATTAAATTAAGATCTTTTGTATTGTTCATATGGAAGGAAATGACAAAACATATCTTATTTTCAATCCCACAGCGGAGTATATTATATCATGCAATGTTGCTCACCCGTTGCTAACTTGTTTCTATATGTAATGCTCAAATATTTTTGTCCCGACAGAGCAAGCAGTAATTTTACTTATATTCAGCAGAAGGATGAAGGACCTTTTCCAAATTTTTATGACCGTGTCCTGTATACCATCTAAAGGGATATGTATCCTCCGTGGCCTATTGTGTTGCCATAAAAAATAATAGTATACTTATGCGTGCACACTCATTGACTTTTGTACATTGAGATAGGATACTACACCCTGCAAGCCATCGTAAATTTCCCGTCCCGTAATGAGTTTCGTGGCTGACAAAAAA
Source organism: Orchesellides sinensis (assembly GCA_027744375.1). NCBI lineage: Eukaryota > Metazoa > Arthropoda > Collembola > Entomobryomorpha > Orchesellidae > Orchesellides > Orchesellides sinensis. The sequence continues at coordinate 10,977 of JAHZNG010005004.1, read as the reverse complement.
GGGAGAAAACAAGGAGTAATGGTGATTCTGCTTTGTGTAGTGTGTTCCATCCCGCGTGTCCTTATACATCCTATTAAGCTATTATCACCGTCATATTTTTCACTCACGAAAAAGAGAAAGCTAAAAAACATGAAGCGAGCGAGCAATTGTTGACAATTTTCAAAAACATATAATATGCTCTTTCTCTTCCTCGCCCACATCTATTCCATTAGAAAACGAGAGCATACTTTGTCTAAAAAGTTTCTCTTTTTGTTTATACAACTCATTCTTGTATTTAGCTTGTGAAGCTGTTGGAAGAAAGCTAAGGTTATGAGTGAAAGTTTAAGTTTTCACGTGCAGAAAACAAGAAACTATCCCGTGTAATATGGTTTTAATGCATACTTAATGAATCGTAAAAATGACTGAACAATTTTCTCCTTTTTTAACTCAACGTTTCCATCACTCACGCACTTTACAGCTACGATACAGTTGTTATTAGTGACGTGACAGCTCGTGCATTTTATAGGATACAAACGTCATGCTGAGGAATACCAGTAGATAAAAGAGAGAGAAAAAAACTTTCATTGCATTGAAAGAATTGAGACAAGTATTTAGGTACTTGTGCATATGTATTATGTAAGTATTGGTAGTAATAATTGTGTCTTGTTTAGTCATACTCGGAACATAAAGTGGTGTCAAAATGTCATAGCTTCACACTTTCCCTTCACTGTCGCATACCTACACACAATATGCTGGGGTGTGGGTTTATGTATATTTGGGAAAAATTTCCGGTGAATTGAGTAGGTTTCTTGGTCAATATTACTGTCAACTGATGCTAATATACTGTCTCATAACACAATTATTACTGTTCCAAAAGATTGTATTTATTTAATGCTTCTCAGTGGTACTACTTAGATACATTGTATTGTTTTCACACACTCGTGATATTTTCTATATTATGAGTACAGAGATTTTGGTACACAAATAGTTTATTACCTGGTTTGTCTACGTATGGTATGAGGCATCAGACTATTAGGGTGGATGGTTGGAATAAATTCCGTCAAAGAGATTTTATACTGGAACCTGAAGTTAATCAGGTATAATAGTATATGTTCCTAGTATAAAAGGCACGCCTACGTACTGTCCTGCTACAATACAATGAATTGAAAAGTATTTGCCTGCCTATACGCCTATGTGGTTTTATTACCAAAGGCAGTCTAGTCGAGTGGTTCAGTATTCAATCTGGATTTACTCTAAATAGGCAATATGGGGTTCATACCTCGTCAGTGGCAAAATTAATAAGATATGGTAATAAAATGGCATTGATACTTATACTTATAATTAGCTTAATAGTCAAATCGTTTGTTGAGATTTCTATATTAACGTAGCAGCTTGTAGCGCTGTTTACAAGATCCCTAACCTCTTAAATATATATGCTGCTTATAGCGCTGGTAAATGTTAGAAGCTCCTTTGATTTCCCTATCTAGTCTGATTTGGTTAATTTGTCGTTAACTTTCAGTGAGGCTAGCTTATCAATAGTTATTCTCCACTTCATTATCATACTAGGTATGTAAATAGGGTTGCGATGGGCCTAATGGCTTGAGCAAAGGTTTGGGCTATACTCTATAGTATAGTCCAAACCACCTAAACACATACATACATGTGGTTTTATTAACTTTACCAGTAACAAATACTTTATACTGAATATTACTGAATGTTTTTTGTACTGCGCAATTAGGTACTCTACATACCTGGTCATAGGGATGGCTTTGTTGCTTTCACCATTACCTTTGCTTTGCACTTACTAATTAATATGAAAGGAAAGTATGGAGTATAGTTATAGTTAAGGCTAATAATGTCACAGCAACTGAACTAGTAGGAGGAAGTCTATTTGCTTCCAAGAGCAGTGTAGTGTAGAGTTATTCACTTTTGTCTTGAGTCGGACTACCGACCAACCCTTAAATCCAAAATACATATATTCAATGTATTGGATGTGAATTCATTTAAAAAGCGAAAGCTGTTTAAGCCTAGACGAACATAAAAAAGCTGAGGGGTGCCTGTTATTTTCTTTCTTAAACACCAAATTGGTAAAATGCTGCTAATTGTGCTTTATTGGTGTCTCAGTAAGAGTTCTCCATTAAAAATGACCATACAAAATGTGACAATGTTGGATCTAACCCAGCCGAAACAAGTTTTTGTATAGTACATAAAACCATTGTAAAATAAACTATACATACCTATCTATAAAATAATTATAGAGATAGCTTCATTGAAAATTTTGCCCTTTTAAGCAGACTGACTGAAATGAAACCCATCAAAATCCTTTGTGCACATTTTTGTTTACTACATTAAATTACATATACAATTACAAAACATACACACCCGAAATCATACATACACAGTAATTCTGGTAAGTCTTTCATGCTTACTTTGACGAACATCTTGAAATGATAAATGGTTAATGGTATTATTACTGCTTCAAAACAGAACTATCCGTTCAAAAGCGGTATATTTATAATAAATACAGAAGCATCTTTAAGGAAGATTTGACCAAACCGCACTTGTCAAGAAGTACTTTCCATAATATCATTCCCATCCTCTCTGAAATAGTTTCTACGTGTAATTTATTTAAAATGACAAGAGCTCCAGATAACTAACTCTATCTATGCGATATTTCTCCTAGTTGAGTAGTGTACGTCAGCGTACACAACTACTGATCATAATTCATGATGAATACACATTTTCCAAGAAAATTACAAAGAGAAAGTAGGAGAGAGAGGGCTTTAAGTAAAAAGACCCACTGTGTGGTAGTAATATTATACAGCATGACGACTGTTTGCATACACATGTGTGGCATTATTACCTTCCACCGCCCACCCTTTGTCTCAAGCCACTAATATTATTATATATACAGCCATTTCTTACTTAGCAAGGCATGTAATATTGTTGCGTTTTTTTAACTTTCACTTTTGTGTTTTAGTAGTGTACCTACGTACCAAATAAATACGAAGAAGCCATTTCCAAGTATCTCTTGGCCACGTTTTCATTGAATATTTATGCATAAAAGTTTTTCGAAAAATGAGAGAGAAAGGAAAGAAATGGACGAGAAAATATTAGGAAAGGCTTATGAAGACAGTTAAAAAGTTATGCCGTCTTTATAGTTAATACCCAATGCGCACTTATCTATGTATATTATGTAGGTACAGCAGGTTAAGAGGAATGATGCCTTTTATGATCCTGTGAATGAATTTATGCAATATGCACGAGCATGTATAGTATGAGAAAGGATGGATTTACTAAAAAAGCAACCAACTAAAAACTCTTACTGCATTTGAGTGAGTACTTATGTATCCCAAGTGCATTGTGTGCCTTTTACTTTTCTCTTCATCCTTTCTCTAACAACGTTCACGAAGACTAATAACTTCTGAGGTTTATGGCGTAGCGAAAAATTTATAACAGAGGGACTCATACACAACTTAAGTAAATGCTTGAATTTAAATATATTTCATAACTTACATATATACCTATATAATGGACTACCACTAACCGCAAAATTTCAGTCTAAAAATAAACGTTTATCCAACCAGTGCGAAAAAGATGTATGGGTTTCTAACACACATGACCTCTTTTTCTGTTTGATTAGACATATTATGAAATTTTGGTACAGCTTCTTCATGTCATCTAGCGTATATCTGTCAGTGGTGAAAGTTAACACGTCATGCTTTACTTTCTTGGAGAAAGCGTATTTATTCATTTTCTATTGCTGCTAATAACATCCTTCAAAGTAAAAAGTGTTTCGCAGATAATGAAAGTTAAACAGACGATAAAAGAGTTTTTACTGCAGAAAGCATGAAATGACGAGCTGCGTATACTGAATTTTTGATGATATGACTTATGAATATGTACATATTGTATAGTTAAATGGAGCAAGGCTCTCTTTTGTGTTTCCGAACCGCAAAACGGAGAACCTGAGTGCAATAAAGGGTGTACATTCGGTGAATATGAAATGGTTAATTTCTCCGCTTTCCGTTTGTTGGGATTAGATTGGATACCATGTCATATCACACGAAGGAAATTATTTATTATGCAAAACAGATTACAAAAAAATCCCGATTTCAAGAAATGAAAGCCATGTTTGCATAATACTTTCTCTTTTTGAAAAAATTCTCGCTTTTACCTGCCACGTATGAAAAAACTAATAATATTATGGCAAAATAATAAAACATTTTTTTTTGTGTGCAATTCGTTTTAGAATGGTAGCACGGCAGATTCTGTGACTGACAACGGAGGGGACCGAGCGCTTGTCAGATCCAATTCCAACAGTCAGTCGGACAAGCGAGGATTTCCAACGTCTCAAAATTCTGGCAATGTAAACACTCAGAATGAGAATGGAATCGTGAGCGTCGTTTCCGTCGACAAGACCATGCTTCCTAGACGTGATGCTGGCTACATGAATGATATGATGCGAAGTCGAGCCATATTTAAATGTGTTCCTATGCACTACAGAGAAAAGCCTGGAAGTATTGTTGCACTGGCAAGCTTTCCAGGCAGTGGCAATACGTGGCTCCGTTATTTATTGCAACTGTCAACAGGTTAACAAATTAACTTTTTACTTTTGGTATATATCACAAAAGGCAAAAATTTTATTACAAAACTTTTACAAAGGGATTTACTTTAATTAGTGAATGAAAAGGAAAGAAAGGATTATTAGTAAGGAATTAGCAGTAATATATAACATTACATATTATTTACATGGTGATAAACTTGTATTTTAAAAATGTATGTAGGAATTTTCACTGGGAGCGTGTACAAGGACTTCGCACTACTCAGAAATGGCTTTCCTGGAGAAAGTATAACCAATGGCAGGGTTCTCGTTGTTAAAACACATGAAAGTGGATCCTCAGCGAGAAATCTGTTTGAGAAGGCAATTATTCTTGTAAGGAAACCGTCCGAAGCAATTCTAGCCGAATTCAATCGTCGAGCCGCTGGGCACATAGGTCATGCTGGTCGTGATAAGTATACGCGTAATGCAGGAAGATGTAAGGAGTCAAATATTGCATGTTGTAAATTTCAAGGAGATTCATGACAAAAACAAAACACATAGCCTTACCTATAAAAACATAAACTGAATGAAATTTCAGATTGGTCCCAGTTTGTGGCTCAAAAAGCGAAGTCTTGGACAGAAACTAACTTAGACTGGATTGAAAACTTTAGTGGTCCCTTGCTCATTACTATGTACCACCAACTAGTGCAGAATACAACACAAGAACTGACATCGATACTTGACTTTCTGCAGGTAAAATTTAACAGATGTGTGTTACTTAAAATTTACGTTAGGCTAGACACGGACTGCGTGAATCATCGTTAAATTTGTGAATAGCATAAGTTATGCAACAAATAATGTAGTCAAATCAAATAGCTTAGTACCTGTATACTTATCGATTAACGTGTAATTTACATTTCATAATTTTCATAATCGTTAGATGATTATGATTACAACAAAGAGATAAATTTCCCCTTCCGGGCTGGTTGCATTACTATTGGATGGGTATATGATATATTTAAGGAAAGTATTAATTAAGTTTACGATAACTAATACATGCCCTGATTTTTAAATTATAGGAGCCTGTATCTGATACGGTGATGAACTGTGTCCTAAATAACAAGGAGGGGATCTATAGACGTCGGAAGAAGTACTCACAATTTAATCCTTTCACCCCACAAATGGAAAAATTCCTTGCTGCTCAAGAAAAAATAGTGTACAATGCCATTCAAAGGAGGGTTGCCAAAGAAACCGCCAAAATTATTCCAATGTACAATGGTACTTTCGGATCCAAAGATGAACTATTTATGCCATTACGTCAACAAATTTCATGAGCACAGAAAAATTCGCAAAAAATTATTTGTTAAATATATATTAAACAAGAACCAGATAACAATGAATAAAGTTGTAAGTAAACACTGATTTGTTAATACATATAAAATTAGATAGCTTCATTTCATTACATTAGCGAGTAGTACTATTCACAGGGACGATTTGACAGGTGTAAATAACAAAAATAATATCTTTATAGTGATACACTAACGTTTTTATATTAATTTTAGATTAAACGCTATCACAAAGGAGGCGTAAACGATACCACCAAAAACAACGACATAAAAACACGAAAATACAAATAAACATTTTCACTCAAAAGCACAAATTGTATCAACCAACTCAACCAGTCCCTTCGCTTCACGTATTCACGTCCAATTATAATTGATCCAGTCTTTTACTTTAATATCGACAAGCTGGGTCGTGTCTTTCGGCGGAAGGTGCGTACCTGGTTTAACCTCTACCTGAAACAGATGACACAGGTAAAATAACGCGTTGTAAACTCGTCGTAGAGAGATGTTACTGGCGCAGCGTTCCACGCTCCCTATGCGCTCTTCCTAAAATAATAAATAATGTCAAATGCAAATTACAATTTTTAAATTTTTTCCCATATTACTTGGAAACCTGAGACTATACTGATAGCTAAAGTTATATGAAATTCTTTATTTAAGAAATTCTTTTCTATAAGACACCAAAATTTTCGTTTCATTACCATTCTATGCCACCCACATGCTAACAATGGGTTAAAATCATATCGGGCATGATAGATGAATTTAGCCGCTCCACCCTCGTGGAAGCACACCCCTTCATTCGTGTCAGCATTGTCCACCAGGGACGACATCTCCTTCACCAGAATCTCGAATGAAAGAATCTTAAACTTTACTTCAGCAACTAAAATTGTCCAACAAAGTTTACGACATTTGCTAAATACTCGATATATACAACCTTATTTATTATTTTACTGCCTAGTTTACGCGCATATAGTTATTTTTAATTCAGACCTGAAGGATCACTTTTTCGTCGCAGCCACCTGAAGCAGTTGTCTAACATAGCCATTTCTGACCGAACTGCAAATATCATCACCTCACCGTCCAAAAGCATCCCATGCTAAAAAACCAACGCAGCCGTTACAAAATAATCGTACTCGAGTTTAATTGAAAGCATAAAATGATCGACTAATGTCCTCACTTTGTTTGCCAGGTCTGCAAGAACGCCTAGAATTTTCTCTGGCAAGATTATTCCACAGGCAACCGTCTATAAAGCACAAAAATAAATGTCCAATTAAACATCCTATTTCATCAAAAGCGAAAAAATTACAAATACGACGTAACGGAGTTTACAAACAAGGCTGTCAAAACAAGTTTACCCGATGAGTTCCTGGAAAGGGAAAACTGTAGAGATCACAGGCGTTCTTTACTTCACCCCGCTCACCAAATGGGACGTACCCTACTCAAATTGACCAACGTGGATTAAAATCAATAAACCAGCCATCATCATAATCGTTTAAACTTTATACTGCAACATATAATAACTAACCTGGATCAACTAAGCCAGTATGGGCTTCTGATATACCGCCGTCAAACGAAAAAATTGTTGCAGCAAATTCCGCTGGAACCAATTCATTCTTGGCTTCCTTACAATACGGAGTCATCACCAAATACAAAAATTTCTTCAGTTTCCAGTCATCATCTTGATTGGGCAAATTCTTACCCGTTATGAAGCTCCGAAGCTTCACAGTTGTTTCCACGTAATTCTGATGGCTCTCCTCGATTGCATCAATATGATACTTTAAACTGTAAACGTTAGATTCAAAACAATTATCAGTAATTCAAAGACAAATGAGTAGGTAACACAAAACAATGGTAACTTCAACATGACAAAATTTTATGACAAACCCTTACCTCTCCCCAAAGGTGTTTTGAACGGTATTTCGTACACCATTCATGGCTCCAAATGGTTTCGCCAACCACTGACTGACCTAAATATTAATTTAATACACACAATCACTTAACTTTTTCCAATTAACTAAGACGGTTCGTAATTTCAACATATTTATATCATCCATCATCACTAACAATTAACAGCTAACTATAAACTATTGCATGCATACATACATTGATAAATTACAAAATATCAATATACTTACCAGTAAGAGTAAGGGGTCAGATGTCAGAAATACACGTGCAACGTAATTCAGCAAGAACGCTGCTCAACCGGAAGTACCTCTTCTCCACCACCTCCCTTATATACAGCTCTTGAGCCACCTAAAATGGTTTACTAGGTCAATCCATCCACCTGAAAATCACTGAATAATATTCCAAAATGAAGAATAAATTTAAAGTAAACTTTTCCATAAAACCCAACTAAATTTGATGACGCTTCAACTACAGAATTGTTTCTACGTAATGTTGTGCTAAGCACAAAGAAACAAGCGAATTAGAGAAGAGAGCCAAAACGTAATTTACCAATTGCCAGTTTGTTGTGAGCCTTTGTAATTTCCCATGCATTCTTCCTGCAGAATATTCGATTCGAGCACGCCTCCCTTCCATATTATGTATTATCTCCCTCCGCTCCAATTTCCATTCTACTAATGCATTTCCAATCACACATCAATATGCATCGACCTTAGATAATATGTGAGTGCGGACGTGCCAGACCAGTTGTGTTGCCCAATTCAACTCATTTAGTTAGCATTTCATTTTAATTTATGCATTTTTGCATAGCATTTAAATGACGCATGCGCAACTATCAAACACATTTTCAACTCATACGGGACGGACGTACATGGCTTGGACAAGGAGAACAATGCAATGTGCGTACAAGTCAGGTAAATCGTTTCTGCTATGTGATGGGATGGGCTACATAGGCTCGAGTATTCCAAACATAGAACATCTGTTGTTTTCACAGACAGATCATGCTATGCTATGGTAAGAAATGAGAAGGACATAATATATTATGCGTGTATGCAATGCACACAAAACAGATGAAGAAGGAGGAACAAAATAGTAATCCCAGATGATTTTTGTATAGTAATTTTTTATTTGGTTGTAGATTACATAATTTGTTTTATAGTTGAAGAGGCGATAATGATAGAGAATAAGATTTTTGGTGTTAGTTAATATTGGTGTAACTATTGGAAAAGTTCAGATTGCAATTTAATAGGAAGAATGGACGAAGCTGACGTTGTGGCTTATGCCACGCTGACAGACCAATATTTGAAAAGATTTGGGTGTTTTATTGAAAGTCATTTTTGTTCGTTGGTCCGCTCCGTCTCAGAAGATGCTCAGGGTGGTGGGGAAGGGACCAGTGGGACTTTAAGCTCATCCGGAGACTTTAGTAGCAGTTGTCATACTGACGTTCCACCGGTGGTGACAGCTGAACAGAATGTTGCAGCGTATACGAGCAGTCGTCACATTTGGGATCAACTGAATCACCCAGTAAGACTCCGTTGGACGCCGGCAGCAGAGTCGTCAAGTTTTGAAGAGTTGGCTTGTATACCTCAGCCCATTGATGGAAATCCGGATGTTCAGAAGGTTATGTTGGTCCTAGTCACTATTACGAATCAAGCGAGATCTCTGAGGGAGGCGGGATGGGGGATGTTTGTCAACTCATTGGTTTTGTATGGGGATGGGTATGAAAATGAAGGAAGTGATGGGGCTGCCGCCCCATCACTGGCGGAAACTGAGGGGGAGGGACATGTGTCTATTTCGAAGCTGCTTCCTTTACTTCTGGAGATGTTGGAGTTTATCAAGGAATGTACAGAGTTTGTTAACCATTGGATATCACAAGTTGGGTCGTTGTTCAAGGAGAGCAGGCCGCACGTGGTGGCTATAACTAATCTTCAGTTGTATACTGTATTCCGGGAGTTTAGCGACTTGTTGGCGTTTCTTGTCATTCTAGATGAGGTGGTGAGAAACCAGGGGGCTTTGCAAGAGCATTGGGTAAAGTACAGGCAAATGATCAAGTCTGTAAGGGCAGACAGTCGCTCGTTTGACACCGAGTCTGGTAACCTGGTTCAGCTGGACAGGGATCTTATACAGATTGATAAGTACGTGATGTCTGCAAATATCTTTAAAAACTTTGTGGATAGCGTTAACCAACAGAATCACAGGTACTACGGGAAGAACCTGGTATTGGCAGATAAGTTCCAGGTATTTCTGACCACTCTCGCGGCCAACATTGACAAGGATGAGGCGACAGACACGGAGGAGTTCAAATGTATATCTTTAGCAGCCATGTATATATTCACAGCATCTCTCTTCCCAACTTGTTTTGACACTAAAAAAGTATTTCAAAAGACGATTTGGGAGCAGCTCCGCAAAGTACAAGCAATCGCAATTCCAGGCAGTAATGTATGGATGCCGGAAGTGTTTCTGACAAATTGTGTTCAAGGGAATGGGAGCAAATTGTTTGACAGTCGAGCAATTCAGTCATTTTCTACAAGTCGTCAAAACTTTTTACAGCAAAGGGTGTCCACCCTGGCCAAAGACATTTTGGGGTGGAACTTGCAATACAGCGCGTGGACGGCGCGCCTTCAAGAAGTCCTCTTTCTCAAGGATCCCAGTGTAATTAGCATGGCCGACTTGTCACGCAAGTGCACTTTGATCGTGGAGGGCATCAAGCTCGCTCAGAATCTAAGTCATAATTTTAAGCTTACTCTTAACCTTTACGCAAGCTTAGGGAGACCAATTGGGAAAAACGTTGTTGTTCAGTTATGCCAAATTTTAGAAATCCTCAAGTCAATCCAAGGCACATTTTTTCAGTTTAGTGTGAGACTCTGTTGCTCCTGCATGTACATTGCGCAGAATGTGATGCACACGGCGTTGGCTCATGTTCGGGCTGCACAGAAGACAATTTTGAATAGCGACCTTAAAAGAGGGGATGATGCCAGGGCGGATGCTATTTCGGTATTGAAAATTTTGGAGCATTGTTTGCGGGGTACATTATCCCGCAAGAGATTACTTGTTGCAAGGGTTGCGTTGGATTGGGCGTGCTCCTCGTCACGTTTCTGGAAAAAGGATGACGATACAAGCTTGATATTATCCGCTGCCATGGATAGAATTCATCAGTTGATGAATTTAGAAGATAGTATAGACTACTACTGTAACGGGTCGTCGGTCTAC
>JAHZNG010005003.1:0-22097 GCA_027744375.1 Orchesellides sinensis | reverse complement strand
CACACGGACACACGGACACACGGACACACGGACACACGGACACACGGACATGGTAATCACATAAAGCATCTTCAGCTTCGCTTTCGCTGCTTAATAAAAAGGATCTTTTATCCTTTAGAGAAAGCATCGAATGCCTCTGTCTCTTCTTGCTTCACTTATTAGCACAAATATGTTGAACTTATGAGGTTGGAAGAAAATGGTAGTGTAAGTACTTTGTGAAGAGGCTTTTTTGTAAGGTTTTTATAAAAGAAAGGAGAGGACCAACACCCTGTATTGTAGTTTCTCATTGAAGCTATTACTTATTTGTTGTATCATGTTAGAACTGGTGATGTTCTGATGCATTATTTAGATAGCTTAACAGAAGAGGTGCTATTCTTATTTGCTAGGATTTATCCACCTATATAAAAGTGAAAGCTTAATCTTACATGGAGAAAGGAATGAAAGCAGAGCGAAGACATGTACTGCCGTAAAGTTGATCTTTCAAACTGTACTTCTTTAATGTGTTTGCCGACACTACGGTACGGTATACTCTTTTAAGAATTGGCCTTCTATGATGATCTAGTGGTTTGTAAAGAACATTTCCACTCTTACAGTCCAAGCTATATCAATTTCCTTTTCATCTGTGTACGAAACCATTGTTAATGCTGCGCTCTAGCTGGATTACATAATTCAGAAGTTTGCTCAGTTTTATTTAGATATTGTTGTTCAAAAGAAGGCAATTCTTAATAGTACTAACACTACCAAGTCATTTTTGTTGAGAGGAAGAGCTTTTTATGGACTGTGCAGTTGTAGAGAAAGTTTATAGTTTATATACAGCACAGCTTAACATGGCAAGGCTGTAGGGAAAGGAGGATAACATACAACGTTCTCAAAACATCCCTCAAGGATTTTGTTTGTAGGAATTGTTATCACATAGCTTTAAGTTGAAGCCAGCATAACGTGTCAAATAAATAATAGCGCTTTTGTTGTTGTAGAGTCGAAAGCATGCAGCATGCTCTCTGTACAGTTGTAAGATAAGATGTCTTGTTCTCTACGCATTCGTTCTGAATAAGGTACAAGGTACAACAAAGAAAGAAAAGCGTGCATAAAAGGGAAACGTAAAACGGGTCGGTGTTTATTATACGGCATCCTTAAAACCGCTTCACTAAACACCTTTGTAATATTAGGGAGTCTCTTTATTAGAACAGGTCTTTTAAACTTCTTTAACCTTTGTGGTTGTACGTGGTGTAAATGCATGACAAAAGTCAGAGATTTATACATGGCGAACTGTGTGTGTGGTGATGCACGCTAATTCTCCTGAGTTTCCTCAGAACACAAACTCAAAACTCAATTTAATTGAATAGTCCATTGTCGGGTTCTTTTTTATTCAATTTAAGGATCATAATAGGATTACACAAGCTCAAAAGTCTCAATGCTTAAAAATGTAGGATGATGATGGTACAATATACTTTTTGGTAAATACGGTATTTGCAAGGTATAGAGTAACTGGAGCTGCAGGCTTTGGAAGCTCATTTCCTGCGGTGTTCAGGACCCCATCCTTGTCCACACAATTATCATAATTTAGCGTGAGGAAGTGTTTCTCCTGAAATCCTAAAGACTTGACATGAGCTCTGATAATGTTTCGGGTGTTTTCATCCAAGGTTTTCTTCGTAGAGGCGACAGCAAAGGCACGGAGACCGTTATCAAAACAGAGATCAAATACGTTGTAGCTCTCATTGTCTGAAAGGGCTATGGATGCATATCCTCCCCCAGTCACCACTAAGTGTTAAACAGAGAATTGCAGCTCAATAATTATGTTTAAGAACAAGAATGCGTAGTGTCAATTTATTTTCTAGCTGCCTATTTCACAGTATCATACCATCTGGAAAGCCGAGATTGAATCTGAAAAGCTTTGCCACAGTAGTAGGCGTCAGGAGCATAGCAAAGGATTTTCCATCATAGCCAGTCACATTAGTAGCTGACCAACTGTTTATTCTTCTCAAAGATAAGCATGCACTTTGCAGTTGAGTTTCGTTGATAGCCTCAAATTCTTGAGTTTGGAAGAGATTCTTTGCAAGCAGTATTCCATAGAACTTTGTGGTTAAGGGGAAGTAAACCGTTGAATTGAGCGTGGTGTTTGAGTTTCCCTGTAGGAATTTAATGAATTGTACACATACAGAGATATTAGACATCTTTCATGGCTTTAGAAAGTTTTCAATTGCCGTGATCAAAGCTGTTTGATTTTTACCCAGTCCGCATTGTAGTCTTGAGTAATAAAGTTTCCTGAGCATGGTTCCGCTACTTCGCTTGATCGCAAGTTTGTGGCGAGTCCAGCTGGGACAAGTGTAGCAATTACCATTACTGCAAAAGCCAGTTCAGTGGCACCATGTGACGTCCTTGATGAAACCATGTTTCTAAACCGAAGTATTGTTCTCACATTCGGGTTTATAACGGACAAAGAGTAGCAAAACCAAAAATATATAGGCACTTAGATTTTCTCTCACTTGTCTCAGCTTGTTACAGTGTAGCTGAAAGACTAGAACACACTTTGTTACAGAATCAGTGGTCTTATATTCTTCATAAATGCTCATATAGGCCCTTCCAAATAAATATAACTTTTTTGGATTGTGTTACCTTTGTTAAGGCATATTTTTATGCACCAACGCGTTTGATATGAGCAATGCATTTTTGTAATCAAGAAAGAGATAAATATTTTTCAATCGTAAATAACTCTGCAAGTTCCCTAATTTTGGACATGCCTCGTGTCAAACGTCAGTTAGTGCAAAAACCGTTGGGATACAATATTGTGTATCTTCCTTGTTACAATAAGCAATAAAAGCTTTTATGACGTATGCGATAACTATTCAGTCCAATCACAAAAGCTTCGGCAACTCCACCCATCTTGCATCTTATAAATTAGGCATACATGGTCAACAAACTTTTTTGTGTTCATATGCAATTCTTTTTTCTGAAGTTTTTTCATTATGAAGTTTTTCTGAATAAATTGTTGGAGTAGGACCATTCTTTTAACCTTGGACAATTGGAGCAGTATTGATGAATGAACAACCATCAATTGATACAGAATGCCTTTTAGATCATTCCAATTTACTATCTGGAATGAATGCTCAGGCTACATTATTGATAGGGGTTGTTAGTTTTATTGGACTATGCAAACTATTAACAGATGCGTAAGCATATTTTGGCACAAATATGTGCAACGGGGTAAGTTCTTAGCATTAAAATTGACGATGATAGTTAGTGAACTTCTGCTTCAGAATAAACATGACATGATGGCATAGTATATTATATTTATTGTGTCATAACCCCTGCAAAAGCAAATTCTGTGTCACTAAGTCGGGAGTAATGATAAATACGCATGTTGTCCTTATAAAAAGCTGTCATCAGTATTGACTAACAGACTACATCATACCATTGTGGCAAGAACATTATTTTCTGGTTTGGCATCTTAAAAATATGTAGATTACAAAAATTGAACACACATAATTTAAATCCACAACACAACCATATATTGAGTTAGATACTTCATTTATTTGTTTTCTTCGATCAATTTTATGAGACATAGTTTGGCCTTAAATAGTTACATTTATTCGTACAAGTACATGTACAAGAGAAAAGTTCATAATATAAAACAACAATTTTTATGGAATTTTTATGAAACAAAGATTTGCAAATTTCTTGAAATGAAAGAATCCTAGCATAAATTAGCTCTTAGCCACAGTTAGCTTATATACGACCACGATCATTAATGTTTGGTGACCGACAAGGCAATACGTGGGTTTATTACGACATGTAAGTGTGCAAAACTATTGTTCTTTGATACTTGTGGAACAGTAGGAGCATCGGTAATTCCAGTACATATATGATCACCCGTTTGCTCCTGCTGTTACATAGCCTAAGCCCATAGCATCCTTTTTGTTTTTCGTTAGGTTGCAAAATCACTCACCAAAGTCGTCGGAAGTCAATAAAAGTTTAATATGCCTTTATATGGGTCGGACTTCCACGAACAATAAGGTCTGATCTGATTTAGAAAGTTAAAGATCACATGTGGAAACCTTAAAAAAAGTTTACTTGACACATTTGAATTTATGCAATTATGGTATTATATTTTGAGCACCTAGTTTATTTATCTGGTGCTTTTTAGAATCTGTCATTTGCAAAACTCATCCCCAAATCCACATTATCGAAAAAAACTAGTGGATTCACCAACTTTGGCTTCCATGTAGAGAATAGGTAGATGATAAAGCTAAAAGTAGCGTGGGTCGATTTTTCGGAAAGCCAGCCTGGTGTGAATTCTCCATAGATTTGTCTCTGGATTACGTTGTCAGTTGTGCGTCATCTCAACGTTTTATGATTCCGGCCAACAGTCTACTCTAGAAATGAAGTCTAAAGTGCTACTTTAATGGACCACTATCAGTTGGTGATAAAAACGGCATTAAATTACATACCTACCTAAAATAACATTAAAAATTACCTTCACAAGTTTCGATGTCATTTTATACACGCTACATCATATCTTTGTAATTAGTATTGGGAATAATCCTTTGCAACTGCTATTTATGTGCAAATAAAATAGTGGGTTTACAAACAAAATTAATAAAAATATTGACAGCTGCAAAAAAAGTATTTATTCAAGATGCTAATTATTTATTATCATCCATTAAGCACAAGATTATTTCTTTTTGAAGAAAAAAGAGGGATATAGATAATTATCTTCGATCAAATAGTCAAAACGTGGGAGACTCTGAATAGTGGCTGGGGCTGGCTTGGGAAGATCTTCAGTATTTGGCGCTGCTAACTTCCCTTCAGTGTCAAAACAACTGGCGTAATTCATAAAAACAAAGTTTTTCTCTTTGAATCCCAAGGATTTGACATGAGCTTGAACAACACTGAGTGTTATTTCATCCAGGAAACTTGATGTGGCGATTACGCTGAAAGCACGAAGACCATTGTCAAAGCAGTAGTCCCAGAGTTTATAGGTTTCGTTGTCTGTCAAAGCTATTGAAGCATATCCAGCAAGACCACCTACAGTGTTGGGATAAAAGGTTTGCTGTAAATAAAAACTTCCTAATTCAAGAATGTGCGTAGGTAGTAAACAACATTGCAAACTTACCGTCTGGAAACGGTAGGTGAAAACGAAAGAGTCTCGGGATATCCGTCTGGATCAGTCGAATGGGAAGAGTTCTTGAGTCGTAGGCTGTCACGTTTGCAAGATCCCAATTTAATCTATTTAGGACGAGACAGGAGTTTTCTAACTGGGATTCTGTGAGCAGTTTGAAGTCTTTGGCTTGAAACATATTTTGTGTCAGTACAAACACATTATACTTGCTTGTGAATGGAATGAAGAATGTCACATCTTTTGTAATCTCCGGATCGCTATCCTACATGATTGAAAGAATTTTTTTGGTGTTTGGTATGTAATTACTTTTGGAATGTAATTTATGTAACTACAAATTACCGGATCTTTCCAGCTCCAAATTCTTAGATATGGCTTAAAGAGAACAAAACACTTACCCAGCTACTATTATAGTCCTGTGTAATAAAATTTCCAAGGCAAGGTTCTGCAATATCTTCAACTTTGATTGAAATTACCACCTCCAGTAATGCAAACGTAATTAGTAAAACCGTGATTGCAGAATTGACCGGATGACCTTTTCCAAATGCCATTTTTGTGTATTTCAATAGTAATAATGGGTTTACTGGAAGAGATATTCTAAAACTAATATGTTTGCTCATGACTGCTTATGCAGAATGTTTAATATGTGCATGCACTGAGTGAAAAATAATACATCTTTTGGAATACTCCTAAATTGCATTCCTAAACTTTTGCCATACACTAATCTATCGGCGTCTCCAGTAGTTTGCCTTGATGAGCTTATGTTTCTTGATAAACATGGCCGAAACTGGGCATTGATAAGGGTTTTCTTTGTGTTTAAAAAATACTCGTTTTGTAAAATGAATCTCGTTTGGTACTTTTGCTTGAGCAAATGGCACATTACATAATGTTATATGTAATTTGTGAATGACCGGCTCTCTCGAATATTTTAACTGGAATTCTTCATGTCGGTAAGAAGGTATTGAAGGTAGTCAGTAATACAAACTACAAATACAGCAAAACAAGTTTTTATGAACAAAGTAGTTCAAGTAAACATACAATGTGCCAAAATACATACCTTTTACAAGAAGGGCGTATTTTTACCGGTGAACTAGTTCTTGTTTTTATTTTTTGTGTAATGAGTTGTATAATTAAAAGATGTAGATAAAATCACCACGTCTAAAATAAATATACCTACAACCTATGCAAAATACATTATGAGATCCTTTTAGCATTTGAAAATTTCCTAAGAAGAATCCGTTTGCTCCATTGTAATTTCTAATGACTAAATATCCTAAGGTATAGCATAACATTAAAACTACCAGTTTGAGATAATCAAATGAAGTAGAATGGACCAATTTTTATGAGCCATAAATCAATAATAACACAATGTAGCCTCGTAACATCAAGCCAACCGAACCAATCTTTAATGCATATATACCTACATACATACATGCATATTATTGTATACTTTCACATACACACGGATATTGGTAAATTGTTTCTTAAAAATCAATTTGAAATCCAAATATTGTAGCAATAAACCATTTAACCCCAGGAGCCCGAATTTGTTTTCGAAATATGTTAATTTTAGAATTAATTTTAATGCATGTTCAAATAAATGAGGAGCGTAAGTAATGAAGTTACATTTATGAGCTCAAGTTTCCTCCATATCTTGGCCAAAGAAAGCAAATATCTATAAATTGCACTATTTGTAAATCAATGATGCAACTGATATGTATTACAAATTTATTAATAGTGTATCGTATTACTGCTTTTGAATTCATTAGATATTTTAAAAACAGTCCAACTCGTAAACGTTTTCTGTACGTATATTTTTAGTTACCCGCTACAATGTATATTTTTAGTTCATGAAATAACAGCAAACATAACAAATTATTGATTTAAAAATATTACAATTTTAAAAATGCTTTGATCACGAATTATGACGTGGGCAGCTTAATGAGACAGGTGTTGTATTGTATATTGGTAGCCGTGACTAGATCCCAAACCCTTATTTTGTAGTTTTGGATTTGCAAAATATGTTTTATATGCAGACAATCTTTGGCAATATCAAATGCCAAATTATGTATAATGATATTATTCGACAAACAAGGTCCGTGTTTAAATGCAAACTGCAAACCGATGGAAAAAATTCTGCGCAAGCAAATCTGTAGCGATATTTATATAAGGGAAACTGATATTTGACAACATGACAGACATCATGGAGGAATTTATTTATTGCAGAAAAATATTTTTGCAACGTTGCATAATGTAACTCTGCTTGTGAAGTTGACTTCATGATGAGAAATCATGGAACTTGATATTGCTTCAGGATGTATCCTGGTTGTAACTCACGAAATACAAATAAGTTTTCTAGGTCCCAGTCCGGGTTCTATAATTACCCTCCTTTACCTTTGGTTATGAAATGATTTTGCTTTCGTAAGCATTCAAATTCAAATCATAAAAGGTTTGCTATTCAATAACATATTTTTTGGTGTGGTGGTTTTTAGCAGTAGATTGTCAGCAAGGAAAATCAAGGTTTATACGTATCTTTAGGTCGTGTGTGAATAATTTTTGTGCTTACAAATCCGTAAGTTATCTTTTATTATGTAATGTTTGACATGTCATTATCCCTTTCCAATGAGTACCTAAGTAAATAGTAGATTTTCTGTTTTAAACAACCCATGCTGACTGCTGACATGCATCTTTAATTTTTACTCCATAGCATCCGCGTGACCGGATCTTAATGATTTATGTAATTACCTCACTTCAACACGCTTCTAATTGCCTTTTCAGTTATATATTATTACCCCACCACGACTTCACAAAATTCTGATGTACCTTTGATCAATTTAAGGGAATGTTTTGTTAACTTGTTTGTTAACAATG
Source organism: Orchesellides sinensis (assembly GCA_027744375.1). Classification (NCBI taxonomy): domain Eukaryota; kingdom Metazoa; phylum Arthropoda; class Collembola; order Entomobryomorpha; family Orchesellidae; genus Orchesellides; species Orchesellides sinensis. The sequence continues at coordinate 14,113 of JAHZNG010005003.1, read as the reverse complement.
AAATTGGAAAGGACTTAAATGTTCAATGGCTAAGGTAAAAATAGTGAAGTATCTTACATATTGACCTTGACAATGTCAGAAGAGCTAGTTAAATTGCCATATTTTTAGAAAAATATCATACCAGCTAGCATAATCTGAAGTCGTGAACTATTGCTTATATACTTGATCGTGATTTACATGTTCATTATTACTGTAATCCCAATTACAAATATAATAATTCTAACTTTTTTTTTATCTTGAAGACTGTATAAAAGATGGGGTATATTTATTTAATTAATTTTTCACCATCAATACACTAATTCATAATTTTAATACCTATTCCTACAACTTTGTATTGAAAATATATATGGCTGATGTACATATCTGCACGTACATAAGAGAACGTGATAATAGGCAGGGATTTTTTATGCCAAAAAAGCATTTCTACCGTGTATTGATCAGTAAATAGTAATTAATATGTAAAACATATTCCTTGATTTGCGGTATGTCAACATAATTAAACGAAGATATGTTCATCATCACTTATCGTTTACAAAGGCAATGATTCTATCAGTCATGTGCATCTTCATAAACAGCACGTCATTATAATCATCATCACCAGCACATTACAAATTCTTATCATGTGATACGCACTAGTCTAGAACTAGAAAAAAATCAAGGACAAAGAAGGTACTTGATTCGATGTTATCATGTTATCAACATGTAAAGAATTCTTTCTTTCTTTCATTTTTTAGGTGTTATTCCAGATTGGCTTGAAGGTAAGAAGTTGACACGCACATTTTATGGAAGACAGACAAAGATAATAGCATGCATCCTTGGAGGAGATCTTAATATAAAATTGTGGGATTATGCACATACTCCAGTAACACTATGAAACAATTGTCTTTGCAATACAACAGGCCGCCTAATGAGGACAGGACCTGGAATGTTCGACCTAGACGATTTCAGCGTGAATAGCTACCTGGATGGAATGGCTATGATATCAAAATTTGACATTAAGGATGGAAAGGTAACGTCTGTTCTAACAACTCTTTGCCTTTTAGCGTTTCTATTTTAGCAACAGCTTATTATTTCTTTCACGGAAGCCTATTCTATTTGTGTATTTGCACGTATGCCACTAAATCTATAAATATTATGATACTAAAACATTTTGTTCCGAGTTTTAAATCCTGAACTAAAATAACCTGTACAATTTTAGCTCATGTTATAGCAGACATTTAATATTAGCCGATCCAAAATAGCCGCGAAACAGCTTCCACATATGAGAAAGCTTGATGAAAAGCTTAAGCTGAGAGTATGAAAGTGCGTGTTAAGTTAAGTGAGAGGTGAGGTTCATTTCTTCAAAGGTCTCATTGCTGTTCTTTCAGAGTTGCTCTATTCTTGTAGCATATATAAAAGTATTCATAGAATCAATGCTGTACTCAAAGTACAGCATACGTTAGTATGCAAAATCAGCGTACTCAAAGTACGTCAACTCTTCAGCTATAAGTTGAGATAAAGCCGTTTCAATAGTATTTCATGTACTTAGGCTAAAATATGCACTTGAGGTTATATACCTATTGAGCACGATATGTATTGGTACTTAATACACATTATTTACGTGTTAGGCTCCCAAGATACAATTGTATAATACAAATTTCATTCATTTCGCTGAAAAGTAAATAATAAAATGTATTACAGTACTAGGTATATAGGTATTATAACAAAATAACAAATATATTGAAAAATCAAAAATAGTATCCTGCATGAAAAACAAAAATGAAAGACGAAGAAAACATGTTATTAATATCCATATTCATGGAACGTATATGTGCATGGATTTATATTCATTTGAGCCATCTCTTTATTTCCAAAGGTGTGGCATAAAATTGGAAAAGCTAAAAGAAGGACGTCTGTCATGAGGAAAATGTGCATGCCAACCACATCCGTGTATGTAAAGGCTATAAAAAACAGGATGAGCACATCTCATTTTAACCCCGCACGTCTAAAAGTAGTAATCTAAATATGAAACTTTTAATTTTGGATTTGTTAAATTTGGAAATACTTGGGTTCGATCTGACTATATTTAAGTACACTGCTCCGCGCGTGAGCTATTTCTGATGTGGTACTAATTTAGAATTGGACTTTTGAAACGAACTAAAAGTAACCCATCTAAATTTATTCTACCGCAGAACCAGAAAGCGTTTTTCTTTTTTAGAAATCTCAGTTTAACTTTTTCATGTATTTATATCCAGAATGCTTTCTCTGCCAACCGAAAATACTTTGTTTAGATTATGCTATTTTCAAACGGTTCCCCAATTAGATCTTACCCGCAGTTTGTATGATGGGAGAATACCAGAAACGGAAATTCTATGAATAGTTTCTAACGCTTTTAATTTTTTATAAATAAATACTATCTGGAAGAAATGGAAGCAAGATGCTAGTACAAAAAAGGCGTCGTCATCATAATAACAACACGAACTTTATATCTTCATTCATAGGATATTTCAGTGGTAGGTAAGCATGCTAATTCTGCATATTAAGCCTTGTAATACAAAATCAATATGCATACAATTGCATGTTACGTGCGGGTAAGCTCGTTACCACACCTGGATGAATTTAGAAATGTTGGCTATGATTCTGTTGTCTGTTATCCTTCTAAAAATTGGAAGACGTATCTACGTTTGTACATGCTTGCTTTGCATTTAAAAGGTCATAAAAATAAAAAGGTTTATCAAAGCAAGCGCCGCTTTTTCGTGCACGAATCCGTTGATCATATATTTTTATCGTGACATCAAAGGTGAATGTTCTTGATGCTATGTGAATGTGCCTTATGCGTTCGGAAATGATGATATCAAAACTTTTATTGTTTATCCATTTAGGTAACATTTTGCCAAAAAATGCTCGAATCTGAGGCATATCAACGAGCAGTCGCAGCTAGAAGGTATGCATGTTTCCTGGTTGTCCTTTATGTTTTCTAGATAAATATGTAATATTAAATGATAACGAATTAGATCATTAATAACAATTTGTAATTTTATTCGGGACCCCTTTAGGCCCGTTTTTGCGGAATTTGGTAAGAGATTTATGTATATATTTTTAAGTTTATGCATTCATACATAGCTTGGACTCAATTAGTTTCTTGGCTAGTGTGGTCAATATGTAGAATTGAATGTATTAGCAAAATCAATTGAATATCGCTCCCATTTTTGTTTTCACTAGCGACAAAAAGTTATCCTGACCCGAATAAAGGGTTTTTACATCGGATGTTTTCGACACTGGTAAGTGCTTCAAGAGTTGTTGTCTATCATACACCCCACATAGCTTTCGAATAAACTTTTTTACCGTCCTTTTTATACCTTCCTAGACAGTTGACACATATCAGAAATGTCCTTATGGTATTTCATGCATTACGTGTCGTGAACTCGAGATTTGAAAGTTCGTTTTAGTACCTTTGCAGGCCAGATTCTTGCATTTCAAAGAGCTTGACAATAATATAAGGACTGTCTGAAGTATGTGTAACTGGTCAGTGCAGCAACATTTTTAATCGAAAGTCGTGATTCTTTTAAAAGGTGCCAACGGATTTGACGGACAATAATGTAACTGCCATGTATCGTATTGAGAACGAAGTTTTTGCAGCTTCTGAGACATGTTTTGTTCACTCCATCAACCCTGAGACCCTTGAAAAAAAGGAGCGTGTAAGTTCACTTGTTTCGAAATATTTCATGCTACATAGTTTAATCCAGTCTGCATGTCAATTATCAATATTTTGTTCAAAAAATAACTTCGCTACAGGTAGGAAGAATGTACTTTTATGTATAATTTTAATTGCAAAATGCATATGTTTGCATACTAAACAAAACTAGCATTTTAAGCTAAGGTACATGCGTAAGTGGAAAAAATTATCTGGTTATATATGGTCATATAAATACATATTGCGTTTGCTAAGTATTTCCATGTTTCCAACAAATGACTTCATTACTGTCCTTATGTAGGATGACAAAGAGTATAATGTCTTTACATTGTGCAAAAGTGTGAATGGAAGAAAATATAATTTGCATCTCTGTCCGTGAAGGATTACAAGCTTTTGTTACAGGCTACCCCTATAAAAGAAATTAAAAAGCAAGGATAATATAATACTTGTGTTAGCTAGTTTGTGATTACATCTTTGATTAACAACAATTTATATGCAACTTTTCTTCCCGTTGTCATCTTTAAAGATGTGCTTGATATATCATGTGGTCTATTTCATGCTTCATCTGTGATATTGAGATACTCATATGAAGTGGGATTATGTCGCCTAATCCAGTACATTAGAAATCAAAATGCTTGCGTATTCATTACTCATTTCTGCTTCCTTTCTTGACGCGATGCAGTCTTGTATATTATGTAGCAACATATAGTGATTTGCAGATCACGTTCCATTCTTTTGTTATTGGTATCAGATTAGTACATCTAAATTCCCCGTCATTGTGACAAAGTTGCTGAGAAATGAAAAGGCGCACGGTCAGCATAATAATGAATGATGCGGCTACGAAATTCATACCAGTCCCTGTGTCGATGTCAATTATTATGCAATGTACCTATTTTCATACCTCACACAAATTGTTAATCTCGTCGTCATCGTAGTCATCATGTCTTGAAAAACAGACCATAAGAATAACATCAAAACCCCATGGGGTCTCTATTTAATGTCGCTCTTGCGCTGTAAAAAGTGACTCTTCAAATGCGCTATATGGAATTCCCGTACACTTACGCTTTGTAGATTTTTTCAAACGTTTTTTTTCCTTCTCTTAACATCTTGGAGTGAATGACTCTTTGGTTAGTAAGTTGCTCATGCCACCAACACTTTTAATTTAAAAGACAAATTCAAAAAGGACATAAAGGGACTATTTTCCTTTCATTTAGTCACCAACATATAATTTCAGGAGCCATGTCATTACCAAGAGCAGAAGTACTGGCAAAAATTAATGGAATGCACCTTAGGTTTACACAGATTTTTCATTGGTATTACTTTTATAACAATATCAAATATGCAGACAAAAACTTATGTTATCTGCGAGATCCTTACTAAATGCAAACAATAACATAAAATGTCATAAAACAGCAAGTAAATGCGGATAAAGAAATAATAATAAATGCAAAATAAAAATATTTTTCAAGTAATTGCATAACAAAAGCTAATGTCAGCCAAAGAAAGGAGAATAAAAAGATGGATGAGGAAAATAGTAAAAGGATGCAACGAGTAGAAATATTTGAGATACATAAGAAATATGTACAAAAATGAAATTATATATCGATTCGTGAAACTTTGCTTAAATAATACTATCTGCAATAAGCTGCAACGCAATAGTGCATGGGAATGTGCAACGGCAATGCAAATATGCACTAAGTAAGCATGCATCATAATATGTGTTATAAGTAAGGCGACATTGAATGAATGAAAAAAATGGTTGGATAATTGTAATAATAGAAATTGTCTTTAGTCAAAGAAAATGATTATTTGCATAAATAAACTAAACTTTTTAGTCGTTTGTGTGTACTCTGTTGGAGTTTTTTTTACTGTTTTTCAATAAAAATAATCTTTTCATAGATTACGCATGATATGTAAATATTTTATCTTAATGTTTTATAATCAAAGGTTGATTGTCGATCTGGCCAACGTTTCTTCAAGTATTATTTGACTTGTAGGAGATGCTTGTAAATGTAAATTAATTCAGTATTTCAACTCAAACAGTCATAGCATCCAGCGTGAAAATAAAAAATTCATTATCAATCAAAAGCTGCGAAATTTCATGCGTGTCATTATTATTACAAATAACATTTTATTTCTCTTTAAGAAGCCTTAATTCTATATTTCATTAGTCCATCTGGGGATGAAAAATATAGGATTGTACTTAGCATGGTGTATTGCTGGTTATCTCCTTTTCTCAAGCCTGTGTGTCATTTATGTAACCTAACTAAAATGTACGTGCTTATATTTGAAACGTTGTTGGTTGAAGATGGTCATTGTAATGATGGAATAACTTGTTGTTTGAGAGGCTCATCTCTGTTGATGATTATATGAGTGTTGCGTGAAAGGATGCAGCCCATTGCCTAATCACCTTGGGTCATCTTCATTTTTGATCCATCTGACTCATTTGTAAAAATGTGTACATAACAAAAGGCTGTATGTACCAAAATACATGAAACACATTCTGATGAAATATTTCAAGTTAGAAAATAATCCGTATTAATCCTATATTTTCGTCTTGCTTGTTGATGTAAATGTCAAAAGTGAAATGTGTTCGAGGTGATGGGATCAATATGCATACGTACAGTAACTTTGTATTCATATTTCGCGTCTTTGGTGTCCACAAGGTAAATTAATGAAAACAATGGGCAAGCATCAGATGAAAAGATAACGTACAAATATTCAAGTAGGTGAAACAACACACAAATCATCTCATCATCTATTTTTCACGAACAACGAAGGTAATATAGATATGGTAACTTGATAACTATCAACAAGAAAATTCTTACAACTACCAGGCAGTTGGAGAAAGGCAAGCTAGGGATTATAATGTGTAGAATTAGGCTTGTGTATCCAAAGTATGCCCCCAAATGATTTCGCAATAAGGTAATGATTGGTCGATCCAATTTGTTCCGTGTGGTTCAAGCTTGTAGGATAATATTAATTTTTTTTGGATGAGCGTAGCAAATGACTTATGCCACTGACATAAATAATTTGTATACACACAAACATGCGTAAACAATGCTATGTGGCACAGTCGCATGCCGATGTGTGCAAGGAAGTTTAATTTTCATTTAGTAGTAAGTATATCTGACACTTTTAATAGAGCAAAAGGATTAAATGAAAGTGTGTCCGGTGCCATGTGTGTACTGTGTAACCTTTGTATGTGTGCATAACGATTATGAGCAATAATAGGGATGCGTGTTTTTCTGTTACTCTGTCTTAAAAGTACAGCGTGTAACGCATCAGCATTGTAACAATCATTTACAATTTTGTAAATTACTAACCAAAACCTGTTATTATCATTAGGAATCATTTGCTTCTTTGTCAGCTCAAATACCTTTTTCATAAGTGAACTTTAGTGCTTAATGTGTAGGGGTGCTGGGTGATGCGCATGATTGGCACGCAATGCCATTAGGACATTTGAATACGTGGCATTAACTACACATGATTTTGACTGCAGATCAATGACTCATTTATTTCGATGTTCGATGGATGCACAAATAAAAATTGACAATTACCGTGACGTTCCTATTTAACTCTTATTATTGATCATTGTTTGTGTGTGTATTTTACACGTTTTTTGATAAGCATTGAAAATGTGCACGGTAATTTGTTTGGAGGAAGATGAGCATTTTTGTTTTGTAAACGTACACAAGTGTCATAATACTTCGCTTTGATATGCTCTTGACATGATAAATATTTCCTCACTGTCTGGATGCAATATTTGATTTATAAAAGATTCGTAACGAATTACGCATGCCATGAAAATCTTATGTGTACTACCAAATTGTCTTATAAGGTGTAATTATCATACCTACAAGGGTTATAGCTTATGAAAGTTTACACAGTATTGTTATTAAAATAATCATATTGATATTTGTTTACCTATAAAATCGACATTTATTTTGATAATATTTATATTTGCGCGTATGTAATGTTTACACTGCAGTTTTGAATAGCATTTGTCTGACCTGTGCTGTATGCTTGTTGATTTTTTAGGTGGACTTCAACAAAATTGTAGGGACGATGTTTCTATCAGCACATCCTTTAACTGATGCCGATGGAACAGTTTGGAATATAGGGTAAGTGACGCATGCACGAACATTCGGATACTTTTAAGTGCATACGTTGGCATCTCCTTAAAAATGCTATTCCTGGTGTCGCAATGAATTTATAGATTGCATCCTATGTAATTGAAGTAAGGAATGTATGCATTTTTACATGTCTACAATTTATATGTACTGCTTAACTCCTTTAGGTCATCCATGCTGACGGGCTGCAAGTATCATGTGGTCAAGATAAAGCCGACGGGGTCAGGAAAAGCGTCAGACGGTAAAATTACTATGTTTTCATAGCCACATATTAAATAATCCAACACCAAAAGATTGGTTGATGTCAAGTGAAACGCGAACCTTCTGCTTTATTGTTGTAATTCTTGAATATGTGGCAGTCATTAAGTAGGTAGTAAGTGTATGATGAGCTGATGAGCATCTATCTACACGTTTAATTTGTCTTCCCTTGTCATAAGATAAACTTTATTGCTCCCACGACATTCCTAAAATGAGTAGGGTTAACTGCTTGAAGTTGGCAAGGATGTATATTTGGCAAACGTGGAATTGCTCAAAAACTTATGAATTTATGAAATATTTACATTGTAATCGTTGAAAAACATAATAATAGCATAACGCAATTTGGTACCATGAATCAGTCACTTTTAAATAATGTATTGCGTTTTTCTGCTCGGACAAACTAAAAATATTATCGAAACCATAATTAAATTTGGATTCTGACCTGTGAAAATTTTGAGGAAGTTAGTAATTGGTAAAATAATAGTCCTATTATAAAATTGCCTAGAACACCTAAGATTTACCATATCTTCTATTCAAAATTATGAATGTGCGTTTAGGTAACCAATAAAAAATCCGTTGCTCGAAAAGGACAGATAATTGCAAAGGACGAGATGACCGTATTACAGCATACAAAAATAATGCTGAAATACAGGACGTTGTTTTGTAAATTTGCCATCTTACGCAATCTTTAGATGGAAAATAGCACATTGCTCGAATGAATTCCGTATTAAGCTATTCATACGCAGGGCTAAGTTTTAAATCACATCTAGTCTACACGATGTGACATATCATCATTATCCTGCTGAAAAGTGTGGTAAGCAGCCGTGACAGGCAATGTAATTTGCACCAGCGACGCTCTTTAATTAGTGACAAATATATCATAATCTCTTGTTTCCCTCTAACGGGCCATTCTGTCCTCAGTTTATTGCACTGCATTATCTCTCTCTCTGAGTTGGATTAGATAACACAAAGAATATAAGGAAGAGGATCTTTTACGCAGATGTTTTTATTTCCAAAAAGTGCTCCTAAGTACTTATTTGCATTTTAATTGGCTATTCTTTCGTTTTGTCTCTAGATATTTTTTTACTGATATCTCGGTTTTGTGCAAGATTAGATCCATAATGCTCTCACGATTCCTAGAATGAAAAAATGTAGATACCTTCCTTTGTAATCATCTCCCAGCGACAAAATACGCACACATACCTTCTCAAATTATAAGTAAACTTTATTGCCATGAAATGAATATGCTGGGAATGAGCGAGAGTGAAGACTTTGCTTGGTCCGCTGGGCATGGTAGATGTGATAGTATATTATGCATATCAAAAGTACATGGCTGCAAACTAGAATCGGTATATGTATAACACTTGAGTACGGCGGTGATGGTGTCATATTATTGAAGTGATGATCATCGTTTTAGGAAGGAGCTATATAGTTTTTGTAACTTTTTTTTTGACGAAATACCTTGTATTTCCACAACAATTGCTAACTTCATTACCATATTTTCCTCAACCATGTGCCATCTTCGTCTCATCATCAGTCAACATCAAGATCTATCTCTCTTACTTTTTTAACTTGAAAATTGAGTTTGTTTGTTTAAATTTTGTTACTGAATCACTGAATATACAGACAAAATATTATTTGTACAATATTATTATTTTTGTTTAAGAATATTCGACAACGATAGCGTAAATGCATGATTGTTTGTACTCGATTAGTTGGAGATGAATCGTATTCGTGAGTAGGTATATGATTTGAATGCAAATCACAGTCCATAAAAAGGTACTTGTCAAGTTTGCATTGCCAAAAGCAAAAACCTACCAAGGTCACGCACAAACGTAATAAAAAGATTAGATTTTCTTTGTGAATATTATTTGAATCAAAAGCCATTCATCATGATGTGTCGTTTGTCTTTGTTAGCTATTAAAGAAGCCAAAGTTATCGCAACTATTCCATCCTCGTGGAAGACTTGCATGTCCTATTTTCATACATTTGCTATGACTGAGAACTACATTGTATTCATGGAACAGCCTATGCTTATCAACTGCATGAAACTGGCCCAAATTGGAATCAAAGGGAAAGCTTTAAAAGACACTTTCGAGTGGACCCCAACGGAGAAAGTATGTGACGCAATAAAGCGTATATTAAATTTTCATGTTAATATTATAACCTAAAAACAACTAGATCTGATGACAACGGGCGGAGTTAATGCAGATATTTTTCGTGTATGTTCCAGCAGCTTTTATACTTAGATTCTTGTTACGTTTTTGCAGAACCGTATTTACATAATAGAAAAGGATACCGGAAATGTGATAAAGACCAAGTTTATCACGGAAGATCCCTACTTTGTTCTTCACAATATCAATGCGTTTGAAAGGGAGGAACAGGTAATATGATATCCGTGCTTTACTCGCATTTGTTTTGTTAACTTTTCAAGATTTCATTTCTTGCTCCAGATACAAATATATGCGATCTTAAAATTACGTATGAAATTAGATAAGGAGAAAGCATTAGCTTACAAAATTAAATTGCGCTTTTATTTAATCAGCATGGGCTTATAATGAACTTACAAAAGTTCTATTGGAAGAAACATCACATTTGCTGCTTTATTCTTTAAAAACAATAAAAACGTGTGGGCTTATGTATATGACGCTGTAATTCATTGACGTAATGGGGCTACCTGATACTTAATTCTTTTATAATGGGTTTGGTAATTTATGTCTTCATTGGAACAAATTGAATCGTGGAAATTGTATACATTTACATAAGTGTGGAAGATAGGGATAGGAGTTTAGAATGTAGAAACTTTAGCTTTGACTCGTGGAATTAACCGCTTGTTTTTGTAATTACATTAATGGAGAAAATGGCGGATGTGTAAATTTGTGTTGTGTTCTGTGTTTGTATCTAAGCTTGGGGCATTGCAAAGGGTATTCAGGTGGCATTAAATAAAAACAGTATTTATAATAATAACTATACCTAATACAAAAATGACTTGAAATTTAGACGACTAACTAAACTCTTTTAAAACTAACTTTTAGCTTTGACTCTTTTGACTTTCAATGTTAGCGTAAATGATGTCCAAGGCCTTTTGGATAGCTGTAAAAAGCGGAATGAATCTTAGAACGATGTTTTGAGATTTTAATAGGTAAGATTTATATTGTAAATTTTGGCTTAAGTTTACAAACCTTCTGGGATTGGAGGTGGGGTTGGCAAATGGTCACCTTGAGGTTGGAATCCATTTTCGTCAGCGACATAAGTGAGGGAAATGAGTTCACCTTCTGGGGAGTAGTAAGAGTAGGATCTGCATGGCGAAGACAAAGAAAAAAATGCTCAATTTTGCTTAAGAAGCAATTTACTATAGGATGTGTGCAACTTCTAATATTTAAACAAGTACCCTTGCATGACTTGGATTGGGTTTTCTGGATCATCACTTGGCTTAATGTATCCGCTTTGTTCAGCCTTTGTTCCATCAGAAAGCTCGGTTGCCCAACGGAAGGTTCCGTCTCCATTGTTTTCGTTTTCGCTCTTGATGATAGTCACTTCATCTTGAGGTTTATCCTGTGGACGGGCAACAGCCAGTCCAACAAAGACAGCAATGAGCACCTAACAATATAGCAAAAAGAATTCGTTTAAGATTTTTTGTTTCACATAGTCACTTAATGTAATCCGTACATCGATCCTTTTGTCACTATTAATCACTCTTGCCACAGAATTAAGAGTTATTTCACAATTGCACTGTAGCTAAACTGTAACATGATCTCATTTTATTTCCCAAAATATTTTGGCCAGATTTCTGAAGTACAAACATAACGTTAACACATTAGAATTTAAAAGAAAAGCTGTGAACCACTTACGTATTTGATCATGTTTGCGGAGATTATTTTTTAGCAAAAGATGCAGTTTCAACTTATTTTCCCAAACCCTGGAAGATCAGTTGATGCTTACACTTAAAGAAGCAAAAAACGATTGATGATTGAAATTGAATGACCACAAGCTTTTGTAGGAGAATTTTTGGCGAAGAGTGGTTGCAAATTTTTCAGACAATCATATTCAACTTATGCGAAGAACGATTTAAATATTAGAAGGAATGGGGTAGGGAATCCTCTTCCTTTTGTAATAACTTGAGATACTCAATATAACTCTTAGACGCTGGTACAAGTATTGTAGCATGTGATTCATTTTTAACGTTTGATATAACCTTATGATTCCTTAAAGATGATATAAGAATGGATACTTTTTTCTGCTACAAGTAGTGATGATGATGCTACATGAAAATGAGCGATCTTTATAATCACTGTCTTCGTAGCGTCCCTTCTTCCATTCACTTAGGTATATTTTAGTCATCTCTTTTAAAGCACAATCGTCGTTACACGTTCTACCTACGCTTTTAACGATAGACCATGCTTATACGCTCATTTTTTCTGTTTTTGAGATTCTACAACGAAACCATACGTATTACGGATTAGTTGAAGATTACTTCTGTCCGATCATGATTATGCTGATGAGCTCTTTTGTGATATTTCAAGATATGATGCATAGGTAACCTACTCATGTAATATACAAATAAAATAATAGCGGCTTCTGCAAATTCTTGAGGTTTTACATATTATAACTTTCTTGGGTTGGTCAAAACCTTTGTGCTTACTGATCATTCTCCATCTATATCACATCACGCGTGTTCTTGTAATGTGATCATAACCATCTTCAGTTGGTCACCCAAATTAATTTTAATTTAAAAAAAAATGCAAAGTCGTCTACCTACATTCGCCCTTTTCATTACCATGTGCAAATGCAAATGACATTGCAAATGTGCTCAGATCAAAAACAACGTGGTCATGATGATTATAATATAATTATACGTTAGTATTTACATTATTACAATAAACCTCTTGTGTAGTTTTAAACACAGACATGAGTAAGTGACCACCAATTGAGTGCTTATGTGGTTTAAGGACACACATATATGATATCATATCAGACTACAATCTAATCGTGGCAATTTGTTCGTTAAACATGCTAGCATAATTATAATCGATTAAAAACTTCAAAAATATCACGCTAATATGATCGATTGCATGTGGACATCATAAAAAGTGGTGCTAAAAAGCAATTTTATGAAAATACATGCAAAAATAGACTTTCGAACGTGTAATATGTCATCGTAAGGTAAACATTGCTGAACTTCTTAATTATTATTATATTGGTAATAATAATAAAAAAGTATGATGTTGTGTTTACGAAGTTGTAACTCTACATGTAGTCAATATCAAGAACACTTAAAAAGGACAATGCAAATTATGGAATGTGTAGGTTAAAAAGTCAATTATGAGAAACAACTTTTCTCATTTTTAACTTAAAATTCATATTTGTGACAAAATAATTATTTTCATTGGCCAAAATGATTTAAATTCAGAAGCTATATGGCAATTTACAAATGAATCATTAAAATGTTTTCTTAACCTAAACATGGCAAAAAATCCGTTCGTTCAACTTCATAATTAATAGAACTCATCTTCATTTACACTTGACCAAAAATGAATTTATTATTGCGCTGAGACTTAAGGCAGTAGACCTTGTAAATGTGGATATTCCTATTATTGAATTGCTTAAGGTAACTTTAATGGTGTTCTGCCAATGAAAAATATTTCTGGTAGTAGTAGTAGAGAGGTAGTATATTAAGCATGTAAAAAGCGAAGGGATGAAATGATTAAAAATTTCTGTAGCTGGTTCTGGGATGTGATCATAAGTATATTTTGTATTTTGTAGGCATGTATGCAATGTCATGGTACTGTTGACGGCTTGAGTAATAAGGGATGATGAGTCATTATGCCATTAACGGGTTGCAAGCTCGTTGAAACGAAAGGTTTTTGCGGTGCGGTTCAATACATCCTAATTCTTTGAATGACAAGTTTTTGAAGGTGATTGCTTAATTGGTACTTGTAGTCTTTGTTAATTGTGCACTACTGTCACTGCATCTCCTGTAGCCTTTTTACGAGACGCCACCCGTGACCAACTGCGTAATAACAAGCTTAAATCATAATCAAATAGTTTT
>JAHZNG010005002.1:0-23925 GCA_027744375.1 Orchesellides sinensis | reverse complement strand
TTCCGGTAATCCGTGCTACTGCAAATTTTAAATGTGTACACTAGAATTTTGACATAGTTTCACTGTGAATTTGGATGCGCCTGCCCAATGATAATTATTTCATGAAGATTTTTTAGTTAGTAAGATCACCAGGTATTGCTTGATATTACTTTAGTTATTAAAAACACATTTGATTGATTTCAGAAGGGATTTTAGCATAAAAAAGCTTTTTAAAAAGATTTAACAAGGAAGATTATGTAAATGTTGTCAGGGGAGTTTTTTATTCGACGACATATTTCCATGTGTGTCCATCCATCCACGTGGTGGTACTTTGCATTTCTATAAAAAAGTACTACCGTCCCATTAAATAAGTATCCATTGTCAAAGGCTTGGCAGTGTTGTACACTACGATATAAAACATCCTTTTGAAAAGTAAGTACCTAAGCATTTCCCGTCAAAGAAAGTTAGAATAAGACATGATTTAAACCAAGACATATATTTTTGTACGTGTATAAAAGATAATCGTGTACTAAACAACTTATGGAAGTGTGAACAACGAGGGGACTTAAGGGCTGTTATTACATGATCGGTGTCATAAAAAGATTTCATCTGCCAAGTCCAGGAAAATGGATGGGTTTGTTTTTCTTGCTGTCATTTCTCTCTCTCAATAAAGAAATACGAGCTGTGTGTTTCCAAAATTGATACATTTTTTTAGTACAGCTCTCAATACTGTACAAAAGGTTGACGGTTGCAACAATACTCCGTATTGCAATACTCGTCGGTAATTCAAACAGTATTTAAGATTAATTTTTGTGTCCATTTTGGCAGAGTCGCTGCTACTTGATGCTAAATCGTCTAATACAAATGCACATCTCGACATACATAGTAAGCTTAACAAACCAGCATCATGATTCTTTCTGCAATTAAAACATACATAGCTCGGGCTGTATAAAGTAGGAAGCCTACATATTACGTAGGTATGTACCTTTATAAATTCAATATCTCCAAACATCTCTCGGCGTGCCATTATTCAGCAGCGAAAGCGAAGCTGAAGATGCTTTATTAAGACATAGTTGTAGAGCGAACCGCATATTTTATTTTCGAAGCAAATGACAAGAGCTGAATATAGCCTTGCTTGCCAATCAATACTGAACATTTGAAAAGCAAACTTTGAATGATTGAGACATATCTCCAAAGCCATTTTTTTCTATTGTACTGCTAAATCTGTCAAGCTACTCTCCTCACTCATCGTCAATGACTATATAGGTACAACTGCAGAAAAGGTCCTGATTGCTCTTACTGGGAAATGAAAATAATGCCAATGCAATGCTTTCAAAAATGGTAACTAATTCAATAGAATTGGTGACGAGAATTTTGCTGTCACATAAAAACACATATTACTCTGAGTCACCATAGACAGTTACATTTATACCTCAGCATCTTCATTGCGAAGAGTTGTAAGTGTTCGAAAAAGCAATTTTGTGTAAAAACCAAATATATCTGGGTTTCAGAATGGACGACGCTTACATGAATAGATACATAAAATTCACGTTCATACGTTCAGACTAGCATGTACAAAAAAGCGTGTGTAACATATAATATGCATTTGCAACAACAACGGCAAAAAAATGAAAGAATTGGAATCTGTCCGTGTCCAACGTGTCTATTGGTGATTCACATGGGATTGAAATTGTGTTATTGTTGTTATTCTGGCCATGGTGCTGGCTTTTTCCTGCATTACTTGTGAAACAAGTTGTAGTTTCACGGTGGTGGTGGTGATAGTTTCGTAGGACAGCAAGATTCTGAAAGAAGAGAAGAAAAAATCAGTTTGCTGTACATATAAAGTTAAACTTGTGTTTTTGGAGTTTTATTCCTAACACTACTCTGGACATATACATACATATACAGATGTCTCATATGGGATAGGATGACAGGCAGAAGACGGATCACTTTTTTTCTTTATTTTTCCCCTCGCTGTAATACATACACGCATCGCGTCCTCGCTGATTCTCTCAACTAAAGTTTCATTATATACACAGCTGAATTGCAGTTATAGTTTAACTAACACATAAAACCAGTAATGGTATTGCTTTAGTCAAAGTACAAAATATGAGCATAGTTGAATTGCTCGGTGCTTTGCAAGCCCATATTAGTTTTAGTTAGTACGCAAGCCTCACTCGCAGATGCTAATACTCCTAAAAAAGCTAACTAATTTTGTATTATTTATTCATTTTAAAGAATGGAGTAAGTTCCAAGAAGCAGTAAGGTACACTCATACACCTTTATAATCCTCTTAATCCAATTACCATGAAAATTGGCTGTTTGAACAACTCAAATCACAGCAATGGCATCCACAGGCAGGCAAGCCTTTAATATCTAATGAATTTTGACCAAGTTATTATGGACGTAATGTTTATATGAATTAGTCCGCCAGCCATAAGTAAACCTAAATACCTATATTTACATGAGGACTGAGGCGAGGACTTGAAATTGATTGCATGCGAAAATTGTAAGACCAAATAAGAATAAGAAGTACATGGCAATGTGTACTCTTCACAAGTGTAGTATTTCTCATGAACTTCTTCATTTTTAAAGTTGCGACCTAAAGTTTGTCGTAGGTTCTTGAATTTTTTTCAAGTTTGTGAATTGAGTGGATGTAGTTCGGTTATTGTATTGTTTCCATATCATGAGTCTATAACGGCTGCTGTCAGCACGAGTTGATCGATGTGGATGTTCGTGATCCTATAGACACTTCACTTTTACCCTTCTTTCATGCTTCTTTTACTTGTCAAGGAAAACTAAATAAGGAAAAATAGTGACAGTAGTACTTGGTTAATTACAAATGTTTACAAATGGGTTGAATATTAGTTAAAGACATACAAAAATTCAATTAAAAATAGAAATGTGACATGTCTACATTGTATCCTATCCTCCTCCGCATGCGATAAACCCAACTAAATTTGATTGTCTTTAGGCGTAAAATTGAATTGTACTGCTCTTATGCTTATTCTTATGTCATTCATGAACTGCAAACGTTGGGGGATGTTATGTTGTGACTGACACAGTAACACATCAGTACCAAGTTTTGAATACTAATTAAACCATGAAATTTCGCATTAGCAAGTAATACTATAACCTGTAACAATCAATCAGCTATCAAATCGTCGCAATGTCTTTGACATTTTTAAAATAAAGGAATATTTTCTAACGCAGCATGCAATGGTTCTATTGCTTTCCAAAGCTACAATTTATTTCCATGAACATCTCACTTATGTACATACATACGCCTCATTTTTACATCATAACGCTACAAAACCCTATATGCACCTCCTTTATATGTACATTTATACAGGTTATCCAACTCGTATGTCAAAGAAACTGACTTCATCAATCATTCCCGGTGTTGGTTTAGATTAAATTTTCTTTGTCGAGGTAAAGGCTTCACGACCCTCGTTTACATATCTGAGCATCTGTTAATGAATTATAAATATTTGTTCACAAAGACTCGCCACTGATTTTTATGTTTTCGCTTAGTCTAAAATATTCTGACATTGAGATTAGAAGATCACTGGTGATTCCCGTCGATTTTAGCTACAACCTGCTGTTAAGTCCTTGAATTAACAAAATACATAAAAAGGCATTTAATCTGTAAGATAAGTTGGAACATTTTATTTAATTTCCTGATAAAATTAAATTAAACTACGAGATAAACAAAGGTATACATTTAATACAGTTTCTTCTTTCTTTTGCATGCAAATAAATAAATGCATGTAACTCAACAGTAAGTATTTACCGCAAATCTTTGTAAACATTATACGTAAACCTTCTTTATCGAAATGTTTTTCATGGAGAGCATACGGCCTCTATAGGGAATGCATTGTAACCAAATCAACCTCATCTAGTGTACATACGATTCATAGCAAAAGGTTTTGTAGATTTCCGTAAGTGTGCGTTGTCATTCCCCAGTCCTTCTCTCGGGGTTCCGTTCCGTCAAAGATGAAATACGCAATGCAAGGGGTGTTTTGATGTTTTATGAACTAAAATTTTCTGCTGCAATTTATACCATTATAAATTATCACTTAGTTTGTTGGTACCCGTCATCTCGGACACTCATCAAAAAAAAAAATGTGGATACATATGAAACCGCAACAACAAAAATTTTAAAACCGGGTTTTCCGATCAGAAATTATTTGGTTAGACATGAAAAAATATTTTCCAAATAATGAACGGTAATAGAAGTTCTACTTTGAATAAATAAAGAACAGTCTAAGAATAAATTTTATGAGTATTTGAAACCAGGTGTAAATTGGCATAACTTAATCAAGCATCCGTTAGTCATTTTAATGGCAGCAATTAAACAATTTATTTATCATTTCCATATAATGCTAAAAGCTGATTAAAATTACTTTCCTGTCTGTACATATATCTCACACATCTTCCGTTGCATCCCGGGTAAAACCGAATGATGAACTAAAGGGTTGGCTGGCATAAAAGTTAGAACATAGCCGTCGGAACTAAACTCGTCTGTACATAAGCTTACTTAAGTATACTATACAGCGTATCTCTGCCCGTTTTTTCTATCCAGTATCACCATTCAGCACCCTGTTTCGTTTTTATATGTTAAACTAGCTAGGGATGAGTGCCTTACTACGTTATGTATTGAAATGCATGAAATCATCCAACATTATACTCTCGTCCGTCTTTTGTACAACCCTCAACTCAGATTTTCATAAACTCAGTATCACCAAACAAGTGATGCACAACACGTTCAAATACATAAAATACGTGAGGTATACACAAAGATACGGATGGGGGACTGGCTGGAGAATACTGGTTTTCGGATCTTCTACACAAACGCTGCCTTCTTTTTTATCACTCACTCTACATTTATATCATATATATTCAACTATATACATGCGTTGTGCATACACTTACGCAGAATTAGCTTTGCAGCAACAACACATACCTAAATACACAAAATGTACGTAAGTGAATCAATCCAAAGAGTTGCTCTTCGTGTGTGTGCGCTGAGATGTAGTATTCTCAAAGCACCAGGAGGTTACGGCAAACCAACTTGACACCATATAAACAAACCATAAATCTACCATTAAAAAGACTGTAGACGGCTCTGTGGGAACTCAATTACATCGTTTTAACCTTGATTTACGACACCCTTTTAGTTTCAGGTTTTGTAGTATGCGCGATATGATGAGGTGGATGCATGCAGAACTTCATGCATTTCATCCATGAATATGTGATGCTGCTTTTCAGAGTTTTATACGTATGATTACACAAGTTTGAATATTACTAAATATTACTAAATAATCTTATTTTAAATTGCTTTTCAATATAACTTCATGATAAAATATATCTTACTATAATTGCTCATTAATACCACCGCTTATTGTCATCTACAGAAAATCATGCTCATTATGTCCATTTTGCAAAATGTAAAAATAGCCCTAAATCCAACAGAGGCTTTGTTTAAAATGCAACAAAAACCTATACTTAATCAATTGGTCTGAATCACAGCGCATGTGTATCATTCTGTGTGCTAACAATGCAAGAACAATAAAGCTGTCTATGCCATTCTGTTTAAAAATTAGTTTGGATAATACCAAACCGTCCTAAAATCACGGAACCAAGCTATGTGGTCTTGTGGCCTTGTATACTAAGTTAGCACAGTACAAATCACGTAATGTAAGCCAAACACGTAGCTATTATTTTTTATCATCATTTTACCCTAAAAGTTTAGTTCATCCAACCTAACTACTACATACATTGACAAAACACAGGAGAGAGAAAAAAATACGTCTAAGAAGACTGCAACTTGTTCCTAATCTCTTCGTCGCTTTTTATTCTTCCTTTTGTGGCAGTGCACACTTTTATACGCAACCATGTGGTGTTCTCCAAGCTTCTCATTGACAGATCGATATTGGGTTGCGAAGCCATTATGTAAATGATTGCAATGGGGAAATGTGGTTCTTTCCAAAGATTTTTCGTGTAGCTTTAGTTTAGTGTATGCATAGATAAAAAAAACTGAAGAGTCGTATTGCTCTCTTCTAACCATTCTCACTTACTTGGTAAAGTTTTTCTTTCACTGGGTATATATAGTTTTAAAAACTAATATTGTATGTAATATATACCGCCTCTCTGGTTGCTCTCGTAGAATCAAGCTCATTTCCAAATAACTTACCAAAAACCCATTTTCATTCTCATCTACTTTTAAGCACCCTCCATATCACTCCAGCCCAGCGACTTCCTCAGTTTAACTGACTTGACTTCGTTTACGGTATGGAAATCATGGAAAAAGTGGATCTACAGGAAGGATGTTTGATGCAGAAAGATGGTAAGTAGGCATCAAAGATCTTGAACCGGAACTCAGCCGTTTACATTCCGTATTGCGTCGCTCCTTTGTTCTGGCCCTGATGTATGCGACTTTCAATCTGCAGAGATATTTATTTTATGCACAACATGTCATATTATGTATGCTTGTAATATGCTTTAGATCATCGATAAGGTGCAGCAATGTTACAATCCCTTCATCAAAATCAACATTTTAAGTAGACACGTAAAACATATATACGTGGTTTTGGTTGTTTACTACTGCATTTTACAGTCTCTCCTTACCGTTGGTCCAAAATAGTATTAATGGGTCCTTTTTATAACAATGATGCATTTATCATGACAAGTGAGAACATTCTGATTTGCAAGCAATAATATCACACTGGTTTCCAAATTCTCGAAGGCAAATGTGAACTTAAAATATTTTTGCTCATGAAAAGACTGATATGCCTACGGCCTACACCTACACATGCAAATTTTCTTCATATGCACTTAATTTATAATCTGATTTTGCCTAAAACAAACTAATAAAATCAGAGGGTGCTACTGGTGAACTAAGTTAGGAGCTTCGGGAGCTTAGGAGCAGTTATCTGATTATTAAATCAGTTCCAGGAAGAAGTTGGAGAAAGCATAAACTTTTCTGTTGGATGCGTTAAATATGTATGATTTTTTAACTAAAAAACGATTTATTAATTTTGTGCTTATGTATTCAAGAGTTTATAGATACGTAGAAGGTACTTGCACGATACTTGCGGAAAGTAACTTTATGATCCGCATCAGAACACAACAGAGTACAAAAGTGAGGAGTGATGTAAATTTAAGATTTAAGACCAGTATAAAATTACAGGTATTTACTTTCTATACAATAAAAATTAAACACGAACAAGTTATGAAGCTGTCATAATTGTCAGTTACGTTATAAGTATTGATGGAATCTTATGACATATAGAAATAAAAGCTTGAACTTTTTATTCATAATGGTGTAATTAACGAGTTTTTAAGTGTCTTAACATCAGAAAATTGACGGATACCATGTACTATTTGATAGTAGTAAAGTTATAGGTTCCACATATTGAGTTGTATTGTCGAAAAACGCTTAAATAATTGAAACCCCTGATTTAAAAGTTGTAGGAAGAAATCAGTCTGTACACATATTAAATTTTATAATACAAGAAAACATCCAATATTGAATGAAAAGGTAGGAAAAATACATACGTAGAGTAAGTTGGTCGAATGCATTAACGGCAATCCCATAGACAATGATAAAATTCAACGTGATAAAGTTATTCGTACTACTTTTCCTTCCTACCATTGCTTCAAGTTGTAGAGTTTTCTCTACGAATTTTGTTACAACTTACATGAAGCTACTATAGTAGTAAAAGCAACGTAATAAGAAGTGTTGAGTTTAAGCTCTTGCTGCTGTTACATTTTTTAAGTGAAGTAAAAGCCTTCCGCTGATATGATTCGATATTATTTGAGATTTCAACAGACAAGCCGGCATTCTACTTAAATCGCTGGTGGAAGTTGTAGCTTCATGGTGGATATCATCAGGACAAGAAGTTTTACTTTGCTTTTGACTCCATTCTAGATACTAGTTTGTTTAATATGTTCTCTTATGTATCATAATATAGGATGAAAGACCGTGTTTAGATACACATGGAATTGTGTTGAGTAAAAGCAACTCACTCCAAGCATTTGTTGCCTCACTATATTTATACTAACTGCTTTCCTTCATCCTAACTCTTGCCTCTGATTTTCCTCCACTGAATGATGTGTTTTCAAATAAATGAGATCATATTATGTAATACGAATGGCTCAGTGTTTTGCATAAATATGTGTTGTGGAACAAGAGGTTTTTCCACTCATCCTCACATTGCAAGAGACAAGGGAATGGAAATTTGTGAGTAAGCTTCACCGGATGATTCCAAAAGTCTTCTTTCGCTCTCAGAAACTGAAAATGCATGTCTTTAGGCATTATCATAACGGGAAGAACTTTTTGATGTTTCCTATTTTGAGTTTTATGTACACATTTTGAAACAAATGATTCCCTACAAAATATCCACATATAATAATCTAAATTTAGAGAGCATTAGGCCGAGTTGCTTTTTATTTGATAGGACTACAACGAACACAAGTATTTTATGTTTGATACTCATGTCCATTTGCAGAACGTACGTAAAGTTGTATTGTTTAAAATGAGATGATTGCGATTAAACTTGGATTTATTGCATAAACAAGGGGGGTACTATGCAGATTGAAGTTTTTTTTCGTGTATTTATAATAAATCTACTTGTTTCACAGAAGTCTATCAGTTTATTGCGTGCGTTCTTAAATGAGTTTATGAGTTAACTGATGCTTCATAATATTATATGTCATACATAATAGGATTGCTTACCGGTAAGTTACATAAAGCTTGATTATTCAATTAATATTCATTTGCTAATATCTTAATAATCTAGTTGGTAGTATATTTTATGTGGGAAATGGAAGCTATTTTTTACATTTTTACTGTAAATTTTTCCATTGCATTAAACGTATGTTAAAAGGGTTATTACCACAGGTTTCGATTTTTAATTGCAGGGAATTTTCTTTGCAAAGCCCTTTCATACTTTATAGAAGTTACTGGTTTTTTATAATACTATTCGTACGAGTAGTTTTCTGAAATACACAAGTACAAGATTCAGCAGGGAGTACAAATACAGTATAAAGCGACTCGTTGCAAAATATTCACCTGATAAATACTAATTTAAAATAGTTATCATTTGCACAGAGATGTTCCCTTATACAATAAATTAACCTATATAGCTATAAGTAATGTATATGATTGCACTTGCCGATTGCAAGAGATTTAATTTTGTAATAAAGTTAATTCTCTACAGCTACTCATGAGTAATAAAAAAGTTGACATCATTTACATTTTTTAACAATTAGTTCTATCCTTGGTTTTTATCCTGTTCTACTTTTACGATGAACTAAGTACCTCTCAACAAAGAAACATGGAAGCTTCATTGCCTTGTTGAATACATGAATACATGTAATATTTGCACATAGTTTTTTTTGATGAATCGCTCACTGAGTTTAAGGGAGAAATTACTTTTTCTTAATCTAGCTGCACGTATCGTTCAATGAATTTTTACTATTAGTTATTTATAACAATAATTTTAATTTAAAACTTAAATTCTCTCTCTAAAATGTTCAACAAATTAAAACAAAGCATAACTAAAATGTGTAGCTTAAATAAAGTATTTGATGTCGATACTAGTATTGTTATTTTATTACGATTATCGTGTAGTTAGTCGGTATCATAATTATATTACCTGTAAGTATATCTTATACTTCTTACATCTTACGTGATTTACGTATATTTTTACTGGAATACTTATTTACAAAGTAGTACTGAAATCAAAATTTTACTTACAATTTTCAAGCACTTAATGCCACTATCGCGATATTTGGAAAATAAATATAGTTGTTTCCAATAAAATAGCATCGAAAGGCATGTAAATGTACTATTTATGACTCTACTATGCATATTTCAGTTTCTTCTTCAACTAGGTTATCTTACATTGCATACATTTTTAATTGTAAATTCACATATGTATATTTATTAGCATATAGGTTGAACTCAATTTTTTTGCAATTGAAATTTTTTAACTGAGTTGATAGTATTCCGGCGCGTAATCATTTGCAATATTGGTCAAAAAATTAAAGTCTGAAGAAGACGAGTTTTCAGAATGATGATGAACACCGGAAGACGGGTCAAAATAACCGGGATATGCTTGAGCGTAACCTACAGAATCACCTCCTCCACTGCTACTTGTTCCAGCTCCATCATGGCCGTGATGATAAGCAGCAGAAGGATTGCTTAAATGGGGTTGATGATTTGGATAACCAGAAGAAGGGTCATCATAATAGCCCCCTTCGTTTGTTTGCTGGCCAGGAAAAAATGAATCGACGGCTTCACCAGCTGCTGTGCCACCATAAGAGTTAATAACACTGGAAGTATTTGGATAAGGCGAGTTGTTTGATGCTGGGTTAGAAGGTGCTGACGACGGGGAAGAATAGTCAACGTTGGAATGACTTGTCCCGACAAGTGTACCTTGATGGCTTGGGTAATTCGTCCCTGGTGCGATATGATAATAAGAAGACATATTACCAGCATCACTTCCTCCAGTTCCGGAACCTGGAGTTGTTATGATGTGCTGAGTTTGAGATTGCCCTTGATTTTGTTGACTTCCGGAACCGTAACTTGCTCCACCGCTTCCTGGAGAGCTCCCAAAAGAGTTGTAATGGGAATAGCCATGAGCAGCAACAGCAGCAGCAGCCGGATTCGGACTTGTAGACATTACTACTGTTGGCCCATAAGCTGTTGGAATTCCAGATTCTCGGCATGTTCCTCCTGCTCCCACAAGATCTGTTGTGGAATACCCCATCCCATAACCACCTGCTGTACCCGCATTACCACCACCAGTTTTGCTGGCTGTTCCAGCTGAATGATGATAGCCACGATTTTCTGGTGGATAGACACCACCACCCTGACCAGTATAGTTACAATATGCAGCACTTTCTGGAATATTTGTAGAGCCGTATTGCCCATATCTATCTATTACATTATTCATCCCATTTTTCCCAGGCCTCCCTCCACCAACACCACCTTGGTGGTGGGGATGATTGGGCAACGCAGATGATACCGGACTACTTCCACCGCTCCCTCCACTTCCTGCTCCATGAAGACTACTTGCCTGGAAGCGGCTTGTCATCACTGAGATTCCATTCACATAACCTTCATTCCCACCATATTTGCTATTCATTGGGTTATGTTGTTGTTGTTGCTGTTGGTGAGGTGGATACCTCTGCATTCCATGGCCAACTGGGCTGACGCTTCCGTATTCATACGGGCACATTGCAGATCCAGTGTTCATTGCCACCGATGATGCTGCAGGTAATTGATTCTGCAGTTGTTGGCTGTTTGCATGATGAGTGTTTTTGCTTCCCCGGCTACGCCCACTGGACTTTGGTGTCATTCCAGAGATACAAGATTGTTGTTTGTATTGCTGTTTTGTCAAATGGGTGCCCCCAACATTGCCTGTCAGTTTTTCTAGTACCCCGCTTTTTGTGTCCATAAGCGAACTTTGATTATTGCTATCAAATGGATTGACAATGAGATTGTGGCTATTATTGCTATTAACACTGCCGCTAATCTTTGTGAGATCTGATGCAGATTTTTTCCCAGCATGATGGTCACCACGACTAATAATATTGTTATTTGCACTTGAACCACCACCACCGCTGCTGCTGCACATTGGTTCAGTTTTGAGCACAACAATGCCACTGTCAGTTGAGGAAGAAGCACAGGTCGTTAACCCTGTAGAATCGAAGGAAAGCTGGGATTGTTGCAAAAGATGGCTATTGTTAGGATTACTGTCTTTGTAGTAGGATGAGTTATTGTTGTCACTGGGATTTCCTAAACTGCTACTGATGGCAGTATTATTACTGTTACTGTTGCTGCCACTAGATTTCCCTTTATTGCTACTTTTTGGGCCATTGTTGGATGCTGAAGATGAAGTGATATTGCTGGTGTTGTTGGCATTGCTGCCGGTTGTCGTTGTGGGTGATGCTTTGATGGAATTGTTATTGTTATTATTATTGTGCAGTTTATCTCCACTTGCTTCCTGCTCACTGCTTCCACCAACGCCAGCCGAAGATGAGGAGGAAGAGAGGGTCAAAGGGGAGAGTGGTGTCATGAGATCACAGCTTTGACAACTTTTCTTGTCCTCCGATGGAGAACCTAAAGCCACCTTGCTGTTTGTACTACCAGAGTCACCACTTTTTGAAGATGACTTGCCGTCAGAGGGCTTCTCATCTTCCCCACCAGGGCTTTTGCTTATCGTCTGACGCTTGTGTTTCATACGACGGTTTTGAAACCAGACTTTAACCTGAAATAGCACCCAAATGGTTTCAGAAATACTCTTCATAAAAATATGCATTCATTTATATGTATAACGGTCTAATGGCTGCTGTGTTTCATGTAATGAGTTAAACTGTACCACTGCCTTTGGAAGGCAGGCAAGCATGCAAACCAAGTCTTTATGCATGCGGTGGTCCTCTTCAACAACAACAGTACAATACACACACAAGTCGGATATTAAAAAAGTGGAAAATTAATTAGAGGAAAAATCTTTAACATTTTTTATAGAAAAAAAGTAAAAACGCATTGTTGTAATTGTTAATGTGAAGAAGACAGGTACATGAGGCATACTAACCACGCCACCACTACCACCATCATCATTGCCACACACAAAAGTCTTTCTGGTTATATAACTATAAGTATTATATTTTATTCATTGAAATATTATACTTGAAGTCAAGTTTAGTTCACCGAGTCAAAAAAGAATGAGTCAGCTGAATGGGCCCTGGGGGGATCATCATGCTGGTAATCAAGACACAAAATCAAGAAGAATCGTTCAATGCTTAACGTTTTCATAATATCCGAAAGGATTTTTGTCAGTTAGGTATGGTATGTGCAGCCGTCCGCGATATGTACATATTATGCAAAGATAACGTCAACGTATCAGTTTCCCTTCCTATTGTGAATAAGCTGTTTCTCTAATGAATAAGAATGCTCATCAGGAGAAAGACTCTCAGAATAAGCATTATTGTCGGTATTTCTGCTGCACTACGGAAACTTTTAAGGCAGGGCAGGAGTTTGTGAAATAAAAAGAGAGGAGCTGTTTATATGATAAAGAAGGATGAAGTGTGCAAGTAAGACTTAATTTTTCACAAAGGAAACACCAAAAACCACACAGAACACCACCATCAAAGAAGGAAATATGATCTCACGTTTTTCACAGCCAGAAGAAGAGTCTCAGCGCCTACATATTACAAGATGAATATGCATGCCATAATGTATGCCTATATTGTATGGATTGACTTTCAACTGTTTTCAGGGAGGTCTATTGGGTCATCAAGTTAATCACCTTGCCTGATGATTCCTGTGTATGGGTGATATGCTCGTATCATCATGCAAAGAAAGGGTTTATTACTTTGTAATTGTATAATATGACGAAAAAACTGTCCTAATAAGGAATCTTTAATGTGCCACCTACAATGTACAATGAGCGGATAATATTTGCCTTTAATAGTGGAAATCTGTCAGCCAGCCACCAACGAAAGCATAAAGATAAAAAAGCATCACCACCACCAAAGGCATTATTTCAGCAGCAGTAGCTGAATTAACAAGTCAAGCTTATGAGTGACATAAGACATGCTGATCTTCAATCCAATTAATCTTCTTCTGTCCTACTTGACTGCTGAGTAGCCATATACGTAGCTAATCTACCAGAGCCTATTGCAATAAAATACCGCAGGTAAGCTACAAAGAAGAGGAAACTGATGGGAATATATGGAGTTTACTCCATCCATGTATGCCTCTGAGAAATAATGCACCATTTGACGATAAAGAAGGGATTCTTACAAAGGATGTGTACAGCAACACATTTAGCAGTGACGTTAGACCCGTCGAAGATCGAACAGACGATGAGTTCTGTTAAAGAGTGTATTTATGTGTTAATTTTTTCCACATAAACGACTCAATTTAATGAGATGTGAATATGATTATGATTATCCAATTTTCAAAGCGGTAATAATGATGTAAAAACAATGTAAGCTGTGCATTTGAAACTAAGCCATTTTCAATGCTTGAATGAAAATTTGGTGCCGGGTAGACGAGACGGTACTTGAGTCACTCTTAGTCTCAATAAAAGTGGTTAAAGGTCATATTATTCAAGGCATGTCCCTTCGTCGCCTCTCGTCACTTTACCGATGTAACGAAACCAGAGATGAGCAAAGTCAGGTTTTTAACCACTTCCTCAAAAGGAAACCCATAAATAAGACAATGAGTAAATCAAAGACTCAAAGAGGTGATGATGATATTAATGGATTCAGACAGGTGATGCTAAAACAATAGGGTTGATAAATGTGGTAATGAGGGTTAATATATGTAACTTNTTTTTAACCACTTCCTCAAAAGGAAACCCATAAATAAGACAATGAGTAAATCAAAGACTCAAAGAGGTGATGATGATATTAATGGATTCAGACAGGTGATGCTAAAACAATAGGGTTGATAAATGTGGTAATGAGGGTTAATATATGTAACTTTAAATGTGACCATGACAGGCTTCCGATATGGTTTTTATACAGCTACACGTTTCACGTAGGGAGATAAACTAGACATACAATAAAGTTAAGGCAATAGAGCAGTCTTAAGCCCTGGTAGTTACGCATGTAATACCAGGATTTTACTCACTATAAAAGCATCCCCGCATCCTGATACACTGATACACATCAAGATTGCTCTTGTTTCAACCATCAGCCCTATTTTTAAAATAGGAACCACCCTTGTTGATATCTGTATCATGTGTCAGCTCGAATCTAAAGTTAATTTTTTACGACTCACTAATTTCTCGTCGTGTTTAAGTCACTGTGTGTGTTACCTTATAAAACTTGAACTAACGTCAAATACAAAAACCTATAAAATCGTAAGCATGATCACTTTTAATGTGTTTTAAAGCTAGCCAGCACTCACTTAGATTTTGTTTTTATCAATCTGTAAAAAATGCAGTCGTTTCGTCATCATCAGTCATACAAAAGAACGACATAGAAAAGTCATTTTTGTTTATCAAGATCTCCAGCAACGAATCATTCATTCGTGCATTGTCAGCTCTAGCAAACAAGCTTGTATAAGAAAAGGATTATATTTTCGTATCCTATTATGAATTATGTCATGCCCATTATTTATTTACACGCACAAAAGAATCCAGAGCTCAGCCAAGTGGCAGGAGATGGGGAATGACGAAATAAAAATAAATTTTTGTAGACAATCCTCTAAAATAATTTCACTCCATATGTGCTGTTGACTTCTCTTCTGTAAGCTTTTATACTAAAAAACTAAGATTTGACTTCATTCCTAAATCATCATGATAATTTCGCGGTCCGTCAAACTCGTGCCTTGGATGTCACCTTTTAAGCCCACCCACATGAATAAAGTAGTAAAAAGTAAATATGTAAAAAAAACTCCACGAATAATGTTTCCAGGTTGAACTCATGCCATAATTTTTCTAAATCATTTTAATACCCTAATTTCAAATAAACACTTTCCACACAGGAAATCCCTCATTCAATTTAGGCTTAGCACGTACTATAATTGCATACAAAGGTAGGTATGTCTGATTTTTATAGAGTTGACCCATAAATAAGCCATCATCTTTGCTCCGTCTTCATCCGGAGGCCAATGGCTACAGGCAAAACATAAAATTCTCGTACCAAGCTACTTTCTTTATTACCTCCGGAACAGTTCAATAAAAATTTTCAAACAAACAAATTTCACTAAGGATTTAATTTGATAAAAATTTATTTCGACTGCATGTTGGTTTCATGCATCACGTGTCCTTAAAAGTACAGAAATCCTTCAAAAGTAATTTTGCTGATAACAGAAATATTCACAAATACACGATGATATGACCCCCCAAATATACCTATTTTCTCAATGTTTTGTGTGCGCAGAAATTGTATCATGTATGTATATGTTTTATTAGCTTGCTGTGCATATTGTGAGGGTGTGAGAATATATACTGTGCTCGTTCGTGCTCACCCCAACGACTGTGTTTGTTATTACCTCCGGAACAGTTCAATAAAAATTTTCAAACAAACAAATTTCACTAAGGATTTAATTTGATAAAAATTTATTTCGACTGCATGTTGGTTTCATGCATCACGTGTCCTTAAAAATAC
Source organism: Orchesellides sinensis (assembly GCA_027744375.1). Classification (NCBI taxonomy): domain Eukaryota; kingdom Metazoa; phylum Arthropoda; class Collembola; order Entomobryomorpha; family Orchesellidae; genus Orchesellides; species Orchesellides sinensis. The sequence continues at coordinate 7,809 of JAHZNG010005002.1, read as the reverse complement.
AGAAATCCTTCAAAAGTAATTTTGCTGGTAACAGAAATATTCACAAATTCACGATGATATGACCCCCCAACTATACCTATTTTCTCAATGTTTTGTGTGCGCAAGTATTATTGTATCATGTATATCTTTTATTAGCTTGCTGTGCATATTGTGAGGGTGTGAGAATATATACTGTGCTCGTTCGTGCTCACCCCAACGACTGTGTTTGTAACCCTGCTTCTATTTTCCACTCCATGTTCTTATATCATATTATATTACTGTTGACGTACTTTTTATAAAACAGAGTAATAAAAAAGTAAATAGAACTACAGAGAAGAAGAAGAATGGATGAGAACAGGAGCTCAACAAGTTTTTACTATTACCACCGAAAAAAAAACTTCTGAATGAATTGTAATAACAATGCGTGCATCCAGCCATGAACTGTATTTCGTGCTGGTAAAGATACATTCATACACGATAAAATACTTCTTTGTATGTACATATATTTTACACATTGTATATGTATATGTAATATTTCAAATGTGGAAATGCTCCACTAGAAATTGTAGATTTGAACAAATAGATTTACGTATTATTTATGTAGGTATGTTTTTAAAAGGAGTGAGAAAATATGAGGTGAAGTTTGTGAAAGATGAAGATGTATATATGCACAGTATACACTTCATAAATATTAAGCGAATAAGTTGATCGAGATGATATCTGTTTACAAAGCAAGAGCTCATCATTTACTTTTTTTCTAATTTAATTACATTACTTTGTTATGCAATCATCATCTTCACGCCGGATTTTACAGCCTCAAAAACTCATTTTATTACAACGCTAAAGGTTAACCATGAGCATGTGAGTAAGAATCTCTTTCATTCACAGTAAAAAACACTTTAAACCAAATCTTAGTTCTTAGCTAAGTCAATTACGCAAATTAACATCTGAACAAGCCGTCGTGCATGGAGAAATGGCAATGAAATATTTGTTAATGCCTATTTCATGTCAAAATCATCAAAATAGTTATAATTACCCATGTTAAGCTGTTTTTTAAAAAACAGTATCTCTGTAGTATAAAACCCAATCGAAATATCACACATACAGAGGCAAGTAAGATTTGTAATAGGTAAAAAATATCAAATTAATCAAACTCCTAGATCTCTTTTCTGGACATAATGGAAGGAAAAGGGGATAGAGTGAAATGATATATGTGACTGGTTATTAATGCCAATGCTTCTAAGTTGGTCTGGCTACTTTTGCTTGGGTGGGTAGAAAAAGCATATCAAAATCCGTGGCATTTGGCATGCTTATTAATATGTTCGTAGCCTTTGCCAACTTTTTACCATATAAGACCACATCAAAGTTTTACATCTTTGTTCCCCGAACTGAACATGGTGTCTGGCAGATTACTACTCAAATTTTCAAAACCGATAAATGCAAAAAAAGAGTAATACTTATTATGTACTATATGAGCACGTTTATTCTCCACATTTTATTACACCCTAGCGTATGTTCCGTAGTAAAAGAGCACATATGGGTCTCGTATTTACTTTTCTTTCTTAATATGTGGCAGGCTCAATTTATTCATCTTATTTTTTCGTCTTGGGAGATTATCGCCTGTTCCATGCCATACTACATTTAATAACAGGTTTTTTTGCCAACAGCATGCACCGCAGAAGCAGCTGAAGACTCAACAGCGTAGAAAATACATGCTTTTCACCATTTTGCCCATTTTTTTACAAAAAAAGTTGTACAATTTACAAAATAGATTGTTTTGCATGCATACTTATGCCAACTTGTATTAGCTATTTATTGAAAGCATTTACCCTAATCCTTTTTTAGCTAAAACAGAATAGAAACATTTTTGCTCCCGTTTTTCCATTGGTATAAGAAGACGTTCTCACGAATACTCATACAACCCTTTAAAAATGGTTATATACTTGCAAAAATGCCAAACCACAAAAGGAAGGGATGTTCTTAAGCTGGCTGAATTATGCTTAAAAAGGATTTTTATTGTTTTACATCTAGAGGTATATTTATGCATGCACATATATTTCATCTGTCTAGATAATTCCCGTCTGCAAAGTTGTTGTCCGTTTGGGAAAGACCAGGCTGCTAACTACCACACGAACCCGAACCACCACCCCGTGGTAAATGACTATATTATGATACCAATATTGATAATGAATGTTTTGCAATTGTATAAAATAAAATGCAACTAGTTTCTCTCCCTCTCCTCTTGAATGCTTTGTACATGTGTTTGTATATTAATGCAATATTTATTTAAAAACACAGCAGAAAGATAAACTCCTTTGACGAAGAGTTAATTCAAATGAATGTGATGTGAGCATATGTATACCATTAAACGTACACACCAAGTGTAGTAAAAAACAATAAGCTTTATATATGTATTTATACATGTAGTAGTAATATTATAATCTCATGTTGTTGTTGTAAATGTTGTGACGTGCATGGAATGTCTCTATTAAGGAGAAGCCACACAAGTTGAAATGGTTGCGGTTGACGGCCAGGTCAGCGGGATCTGAGGACCCCCCATACAATGATCCACCTTGTCTGCCCATTGCCCACGTTTTTTATTTCCAGCAAAAACACACTTTGCTCAACTTAAAACTGCTACTACTTCTTCATCATCTCCTTTGCTCCTGTTGATTATCCTTTATATATCCATCATCATAATATTAGCTATTTTGAAGCGAGATGCCTTTATCAAACTTGTAATAAATGCTTGTTTTATGCCAAGCTCCTTTCTACTGATATGCAACTTGTACTACGCTCTAGCTCTGCTCTTTATTCTTCTTTGCTAACTCTTTCCTTTCATCTTTTTGCCCTTTTCAACAGGAGCAGAAGCCACGCTGTAATAAAGTTGTAAGCTGGTATTAATCCCTTAATAGGTGCATTTTAATAGTATAATATCGCAGCTTCATATCTTTTTCGTATTTTTGCCATGCACTTAAAATCTTTTTTTATTGAGACATTCTTCCTTTAGCAGAAAAATATTTATGCCTTTAGGTTTTGCTTGAAAAGTAAAAAAGGCAGCTATAAAGTGGACTCAATTTTAATGAGGGTGGATCAATGCTCAATAATTGGCATTATTTTTTGCAAACACTCTCCTTGTCATATCCAGTTCCAGTTGATTAATGTAATCATTGCGACCACCTGCATATCTCATCTGCATGAATGAAATGTCTTAATCCTGCGAGTTTTGGTAAGGGTAGGGTTAATACTGTGTTATGACAAGACATGAAATAACGATAGAATTAGACAGGAACAAATGCATACCCTGAAGTCCGCCTCCACAAGAAATTTAATATTGTAAATATGTACAGCGGCTCCCTGAGCTTTTTACATGATCCGATTACTTCTCTACCGTATATGCGTAAAGCATTCCAAAAATATATTCATGAATGTACATATTACATTCCTACATGAGTTCCTTTTGTTTCTTTATGCCTTCACCTTAACCTCTATACTCTAAACACACACTCATCTCATCATCATGACCATCAGCCAGGCCAGACAACAAGTTTCTTTTCAACCATGACGCAATATCTCAATTTCTTGAGATCTCAAGTGGACATGCACATGCGAGCTAGCACATCATGAACTAATACAGATTGCGTAAAACGTAATTCAAATCCAACTAGCCAAGTGAGACCAAATGTATCGTCCACTTCAGTTTCAGCAGTATAAAATGATGATGGTACTTAACCTAACCCTTTGGCTCTTATATTTCTCTTTCACAAGTCGTTTTTCTTGACAGTCTATTGTAAACGCTCAGTTTTTGTATTTCAATAGCGCATGCATGCAGACGCGATGATCAAACAAATAAACGCAGGTGAAATGACTGCATTGTTTATATCTCTCTCAGGATTTGATTTTCTTGTGAAACAGCAGGACAGGACAAGTTGTAGAAAGAAAGTAATGATAACATTATTATTCTCTCTTTTTATTTCTTTTTCTCAAGCTACATGTGATGGCTTGTTCATATCCTTTAAACTTCTGACATAATGTATATGCGTGCATAATATATGTTTTCCTAGACCTGTAGGGAAATACACATTTACATATATTTCCAAGAGTTAATCGTCCTTCATTACGAGTCATTTCTTATACTAATAAAGTTGTTGAAGTTTTTTGTGCCTGAGTAGTTAATAGAATGATGAAACAGTAGCAAGCAAATAAAATGCACATAATCCAGTAATCATTATTCAAAATATGAATCGATTTCTTTCAGTCAGTGTTGCTAAACTCAACTTACGCAATATTCATAGGTAATGAAATTGAGATTTACATTCAGATAATGAAATCAAAATACTTAAAAATTCGAATCCTACATTCGATTTTCCTACAATTTAAATTTCATAGAGCGTTTGCGTAAAATTTAAACATTTAAAATTTAATCCTAAGAATATTCCAGAGCAGTCCTTGGAGATTGAAACAAACAAGAACAGTTTATTTTGCAAGCAACGAAATTGGTTTAAAAGTGAATGCAAATTAACGAAAATTGATAATATTAAATGTAAATATTTTCAGTACTATTCACACATGCACACTGTTAAGTAAATGGCATTTGCTTCCGTGTATTGCTCAAAATAGACAACTAACATTTAATCCATATTATCTTTGCAATTTAAAATATGTTTGCCAAATACTGTATAAAAGCGTTATTTGTTTAATTGTGGAAATAGGAAACTATAGAATTAAACGTTATTTGATTATCTACACACTAACAGCTTCATTACACAAACACTCATCAGTAGCATTTTACAGGAAAAACCTTGAGATACAAACATACAGTATGGCAAACCGGATGGCTTTTGGGAAAATTTTGAAATAAAACAACTTAAACTGCCATGAGTCAAGAGCAACGATTACTGCTTTTAAAAAGTGAACACAAGATAGAGTTTACCACACATACGCAACAACCAATTATGAAGTGCTTTACCTTGCGGCAGTGAGCAAACGTCACATTTCGGAAGACCAGCAATTAAAAACATTCAATCCAGCTAATTTTTGCTCACGAAAATATTACCTCTTTTCCATACTTTAATATCAGAGTAATTAAAACAAATTATAGAAAACGAGTATAGCATCACAGGTAGAAAATCGACAATTATTTGCACGGCAAACTTAAAAGTTACACTTACATATACCATATACTAGCCAAATTAAATTCCCATGAAATTAGTTCATGCAAAATTAAACAAGACCATCATCATTTCATCCTTGCATGCAGACAGTAGCAGCAAAGCTACCATCTCCAATATCAATTTACTCGGCAAACAATGCAATTTTTACAATGGGCATTGTTTTTTAACGGGACGCATGCAAACTGAAAAATAATAGGTGCTTAAAAGTAATCAACACAAAATGCATATTAAAAACAAACGCTTACTGATGAGATAAGAGAGGTCCACTCATCTAGCCAATCTAACTTTTCTTACCTACCGCTAACAGGAAGATGGTACAAAAAGGCTCTTGAAACTTGTTAAAAAATAAGTCCATTTGGAGCTTAAGCGTTTGTATATGTCATGCACAGCACCAATGCAGTATATTACCTATGGATGTTTTTTTACACAGGACATTTCCCTTATTACTTCATTAATTCAAACAACAGCAGACTGACAGGCAGACGGACACGGATGGACACGACGGTAACAGATGACGGTCGTTTTTGTCTTTCTTTTTGTAAGTTACCACTCTGTCTTTGTATGCATTCTTTATTTTAAAATTTTACTTACATGGGATGACTTACTTGCAATGTAGTTGTTTGTATCTATACAGGACAAAAATGTAAGTAATTTAGAGCATTTTACAGAAACTACATGAGATTTTGTGTTAGAAAAGTAATGTGCATGAGAAATCAATTTTCATTGTAAACTTGTTCAATAAGCTTATATTTCTGGAGCGATGCTATTTACTTAATCCATGGTCCATCTTTTTTGTCTTAACGAATTATCAAGACTTTAAGAGAGATAAAATTTAGCTAAAAAATCAGACAGAAATATACTTGTTCGGTTTCGGCAAAGTTGAGTAAACTTGTGCTGCTACCTTTAACACGTTATGTATTAGAACGTTGTATATAACTTGTTATCTATCTACATACTATGTAGATGTGCAATGCCATACCACGTCATCCACATTACTGTGTGTGTGGTCTGGTCCGTGGTCTTTTCCAATCCAGTAGTACAACACAATGGAAAAAATATACATACATAAGTCAGTATTTGAAAGACTATATACTTGTAAAAATGTATGACGAATAATTTCTCATGCATTCTTGGCTTTCCAACTTCATCAATAACAAACTTAAAAGAATGCAATGCATTAATATTGAATTCAGCTACAATAACGACAGCGGACGCTACTGAACTGCTAATGGAAGCATATTACCATAAATTCATACTTAACATCTGTATAACTATCTCAAATCTTATTTTAGATGACACGTTATTGAATACAAGTCATTTCAATTCGAATTGGTAAATGCCAACCCTAAATTGCCAATTTACCTAGAGTTTTTTTTGTAATAACTTTTAAAAAATTCAGTTTCATGCATATTTTGTTTGTCTTAAATTATCTCAACGATCAATGTTAGCTAGATCAGTGAATAAGTGATTATTTTACTTGATCCATTACTTACACCGGTAAAAAATTGTCAATCAAGTAATCACATTAGAAGTTGTATAATGAGCTTACTTAATGGACTGATTTAAATCCACAACTTTCAAGGTGGAAAGCGGCATTTTTCCAACAAGCAACTTCCAATCACCCAAAGACCATTATTTTTAAAGCAACAAAAAAGTTGATCTATATCTTACTCAGCTTCAGGATCTCGGTCTCACTTAAGGCTGAGACTTAAGAGGTGCAAGGAATTTTCCTTTTTGTTTTTCATTTCGACAACTCTTCAAAAATACCCATTTTGTGAGGGTCCATATGCCAAACGTTAAAAATCAGTCACATATATTTATCCTGTATTGGTGATTGCACTGATTGAAATCAAAAGGAACTGTATCAACAGTCCACCGAGAAAGACAAAGCTTGAAGACCCATGAATCTTTCTTGTAGCGCAAGTCATAGGAATTGTTACATCTTCGTATGGGACAGTAAAAAAGGACATGCATAAGCAACACAACTTTGTTTTTGTTATATGGATAGGGTTTTGGGATTACGATCTTTATACACGACAAAGATTGTAAGTACAATTGAAAGTTAGTCATGTTTTTATTCGAGGGACAGAGAGGAGACCGATTGATTTAGATCGATAAGACTAACTAGATCACTTTTTCTTGTTTGTGTCTGTGTGTGGTGGTTTTTGGTTGCCTCTTAAAATCATGCTCCGGAGATAACTCTCGGCTGCTGGTTTTTTTCTGTTAAGATTAGATGGGATGATTGGTTGATGGTGTTGCTTTGCCGAATGGGAATGTAATTGAAATCAATATATCAAAGTATCAGCACCAGTGTGTTGAAAGGTACATAACATGGGTATCAATCTGGGTACCAAGATTAAAGATAATAATATTTTATTTTAAAGGGGTTGAAAAAATATGCCTTATGCAAAATTATATTATACTCGTTATATGTGAATCTGGCCATACAATGTGCACCAAGGAAAAATTTACAGATTGTTTAATACAAAAGTTTTCTCACTGAACATTACAATTAGAAATTGTTAGCGATTTTTTAAGTTGGTAATTTTTACAGAATTTCCAGCAAATGGTAACTGTGCCTTCCGACGACATACTAAGTATGCCTACAGTGCCTGGTGCCTGCAGGAGGGCTGGTTGAAAATATTTCAGGTTCGAT
>JAHZNG010005001.1:0-15410 GCA_027744375.1 Orchesellides sinensis | reverse complement strand
ACCCTAACTCCCGTAATCCGTTAAAAATACATGGTTCGTTTATGCACTATGGTTACGGTTACGGAGCTTACGGGAGTTACGGACAAATTTTTCTAAGTGTCTAATATATTATGCAACGTACTACATACTATGACAGCATATTCATAATAAAATACTTTGGAGCCAACAAAAGACTCAATTCCCGGAAGTTCAAGGGTTGTAGGCTATTTTGAACTTGTATTATATTTAGTGAAAGGAAAACCTTCCTTTTAGGAGTAACCAACAACTTTTCTTTTGGCAAACTTCCTAAGAAGGCTTTGAACAGGGCAATAAAGCGAGCACCAAATTTTGTTTGACTGCTCTGGCGTTTTAAACATATTCCATCACTTCATTTTATCACATCTGTTGAAAGCGATGGATCCGGCTGACGTTTAATTCTGTGGTTGAAGTAGTTTGCGTAGATAGTAAACGGGAAGCATAGTTGACGGCAAGGAAAGCAAATAAATTTGTTTCAATGACCAAAACCAAAGCTTGCCTTGCAAAATTAGAAATCAATATTTTCCCCTTTCATCGTGTTCATGCTTTCTTTTCTGGAAGAGAGGAAGGAAACTAGAATATAGGTTATATTGATTATATTTTTGCAAAGCTAGGAGCCAAAGATTTTCATGGATCTCGTATGCTTCTCGGCGTCCGAAAACCTACATCATCTAAACTGATACAGAGTACTTACTTTGTATATGTACATAGGTCCACACAGAAAAAGGCAGTTATAAAGCAAACCAAGAAAGATGATATGAACAATGGCCATTCATTACAACATAATTCGATTCGAAATGTGAATCTGAGTCTTACAATCTTGCTGCATTATACTCAGCTACAATTTTCTAAAAGATTGTTGAAAGCATTGCAACAAGGGACTACACAACCGCCTATAGCTTTTCTGTTACAGCTGTGGTGAAAGTAACGTGGTGCCTGTAATGCACACTAAGCTGTTAGCTAAAATCAGTTTTTAGTATTTTTCATTTTATTATAGTTCAACCAGACAGAAATAACATCATTACAAGAGATTACAGGGAAATACACATAATTTTTCATTTTCAACGTTTTACAAAATTGCCCTCTCAGAGGAACTATGAGTTTCAAGTAGATTTTCTTTCATATTTTACCGAAATTTTGCAAAGTAGCTAGTATGATTTTCTTAGTATACATTATGACTAAAAGTAGCGATGTAAAAATAGCTTATTTCATAGATGTCGCAAAATAAAATAAAATCAATTTATTCTGCTACTGCATTGAAAAACTACATTACAGAAATGGTTTCATCTCACAAAATACATAATACTCTCAGAATACAAACAATAATATTGCTACCCACGCCAAAATCCCTACTTTGTTGATCATAATAAATACAAAACCTTGATTGCCTTTCTTGTTCCACATCATTTACTCGAGTAAGGTTACATTACTTAATTTATGCCTTGGCTCAGCCAATTTCTGCTGCAAAGCTCAAACAATCAACTTTGCCGTAACACATAAGTCGACGTTGCCCCTTTTTATTTTAATGTGCCTTTTTTACTTGTTAACCTAATTACAAACATCTAACTCTGCATCATCAGTTTCAAATTATGCTTTCTCTTGTCAAAATCTAATTTATCGCTGAACCATTCCCTACTTTTCCTGTTATTATGAGCAAAAGCTTTAGCGTGGATTCGTCGAATTCTTTAGAAATGTACTCAAAGGGGCAACTAAGGCCTACACACTTTTCATCGACTAAATATTGCTTTGAGTTCAATATCAGTAGAATGAGTTCCCTTTAAAACTGGATTCAATATACCACGATGCTTACAATTGATATTTAGTAAAAAACATTTTCACTATGTACGCCCTGAACATTCTAAACATTACCAAGTTTGGTAGAAAAAAGTAGGCGAATATGTTTTTGTACTTGTGTATTACAATAGGGTTCCTCGTAGCTTTCTCCCACACACAAACGAGCAGCAAGTGTGGATGTGAAATAGTTATTCACGACCACACATCCCGACTGTTGCATTCACTTTTTGATTTTGACTCAGTGCCAAAAAAATCCTTCAATTTTTGCTTTCTCCAGTTTTCTCTTCTTGTGTGTCATAAGCCAAACATGTGTATGGAAATGACATGTCGCTCTTTTGTTACTCTATTTTCAAAGGTTTTTTCGGTTATGATATTAGCATTGCTTTTGATGTCTGCAGAATATATGAATGGTATGTGCTCAGAAACATTCTAGTATAAACTAACACAGAAAAGTTCATTGGACACCAATTATCGTTTCTTTTGGTAGTTACGTAAGATGAATTTGTCGCTGGAGAGAAACGATTTAACTTGTGGCTCCAAGTCTTAAAGAATAAGTGAGCCTTGGGTAGTTTTAGGACACGTTTGGAATTAAGAGCTTTCTTTTGAATTTACGTCCACTCAAGTGTCACAAGTGGGCTAAATGTGTGTAAATATATGGCTTATTACTACGAAGTTTGCACTTCGCAAAGCATCCAAAATTCTATGGCGAAGATGCGAATTACTAAAAATCCACCTTCCATTACATGCATTGTACTATTATTTCATATTATGTAATACAATATCTCTACTAAAAGCTATGAGCACTATGTATATTATATGTAGCTTATCACCAGAGAAAGTGAGAGGGGCGGTTTCCTTATTGCCTCAAGTGACTTTCTCTATTCCTTGAAATCCCAATATTTCAGAAGTTATTTATTGTGGTTTAAGCGGTAAAAGAGGTATATTGTTTTTAATGTCTTTTTAAATACCAGGAGAGAAGCTGGGTGTGTTTGGAATATGAAATGCTTTGCGTGATAGTATATTAGGTTCACCTCACAACAAAATTAAGGCTTTGTCCGTTTGTCTTTGTGTATTGCATCCATTCCAAGAATTTTCTATTCAAGTTCGTTGCAGCGAACCTTTAGAAAGTTTCCATTTATGGTTTTGAGAACATTTTTGACGGGCTGGGTTCACTCAATTTCCCATGTAACTTTTAATGTATGCACACCTTACTACTTGCTATTGGAATGAACTGGTCTAGTTGGTCTTACCCATCAATTCCAATGTTATATAGTTCACAGGCGTAATAAGTAAAAGAAGTACGGAATAAAAGAAAGTTGGAATCCAGTTCTCCACCAAATGTATTGAAAGTACGTAAAAGTGAGATGGGAACATCTGGGACCTCCATATTTGGCCAAAATTTTCTCACGTAGGATCGGTTGAAACTTTTGAGCTAACATCCCTCCTACGTATTCCAATCTGTTGTACACCAAAAAAGTTTTCTTCCTGCACATGTATATATGGAAGTACTTAGGAAAAAATCTATTGTTTGTTTAATACTCCATTTAACGATACAAGTATCAATTTTGATGCACATGGAGTGTTTTACTCGAGTATTGCAATGCATGTAACGTGCGGCACAACAAAAACATGCAAAACAAAGCTGAAGTGTTTTTCACACCCGTTGCTCCAGTAAAAAAATCCCCTCGTAGGTTTAAAATATGGGTGCATTCCTACAATTCTACCCGATACGAATAGGAAATGCGGAATGGAAATTGCGTTTGAGGTACACGTATTATCCTTCATTACAACGATGCCAAGTCTTGGAAAATTTTCTAGAAGTACACTTGAAAACCCCATAAAACAATCCTACGTACAATTCAAAAAACCTTTGCCCTTTCTTTGGAATATTTGAATGGCATTCCTGTACACTGGTAATATTCGCTAAACCATATTACCAAATATTTGAATCTAGAAAACATATACTTGTGTAAAATAATATCTATGCAGTTTAATGACGGCACTGTTGTATTCAAACATCCAAATACAGGATACGTGTTGGAAGTTTAAATGTGATACGTAGTACCATGAGCACATAGATATGCAAATTAATGTCGGCTCAGCAGGAATAGTCTATGGTGTAAGAAAGTATTTCGGTTGAAGTTTTAAAGCATAGAATATTTCGAGAGGATTTGGGTTAAAGTCTTTCCTGATTTGATACGGGAATGCGTGGGGATACGGGTACCGAATCATGTTTGAATGTACTCCAAGCCTACTATGGAACAGGATTTTTTGTATTTTGTAGTCGCGAACGCGGTGAAAGATTTTATTGGATGATATCAAGTGTTTGCATTTTGAAAGTACTACTGCGTGAGAAGTAAGCGAGAAAGTGCATTTATCTTATTTATTCTTTTTTCATTGATCTTAAAACTTTTTGCCTTTCTTTATTCGACTGGGGTTCGAAGAAATTATGTCTACTATGCATACATATGCCAACGCTTACTAGCGGAATCAGCAATACGACTTGCCGCATGCAAAATGTAGATCGTTACGCTTTGTCAAATGACTAAACTGGCTGGACGTTTATTTAAGGAAAATGGAACAATGGAAGTGTGAAGAAAAATCTGTAGGCAGAACGATAAATGCTGATTTCCAACTGACATTTTTTTTACAAAGTTGAAAGCTTTTGTGCAAAACATTTTTATGTTTACTTCCATTCACACAGACAAAGATTGAATAGAAGCGTCCATGTCATCTGATAACATTATCCCTTTAACTAAACTTGAAAACATGTTTTGTTCCTCTGTTGTATAAATATACAATATAGATTTTTTGACTATGTAGAGTGGTGTGAATATGTTTAGTTTACCTAAATTTTGCGTTAGTATGCAAATTTTAAGCTACAAAGCTTTCCAACAAAGAAATAAGGCATTGTACAAGTATGTAAGGGGGATTCCGAAACAGTATTTGGATGACATTCATGTTTGTTTGAGTGGGCGGACAAATTATGTTGAAGGTCAAGAAAATCTAACTTGTGAGAAAATTAATGCGAAACATGAGTTCGTAATTTAGACTGTTTCAAATCATAATTTAGACATGGATTTCGATATGCATCAACATTCGGAATAAAATTGCGCTTCATTAAGAGAGGCTGTAGTTTGCAAGTTTGCATAGGCAAATGCATTTTTATAAAATCCAGTCGAGAGTTGTACAAGTTAACCTTAGCAAACTTTGCGGACTTTATAAGTACCGTTCGCAAACTGGTATCACTATCGACCGGAAACAATATAGTATGCACGAGTGCATATTTCTGTAAGTTAATTCCAGACTAAAAGTCTGGCAAATGCTTGTTATATTTGTAACAACACGTGTGTCGGAAGATTTTGGCGAACATAGAACAGGTTTTAAAATGCTCTTATTTGGAGCCGAAAAACTGATGTTTCCTCCACGTGACATAATTAAGCTAAGTCAAAAGTTGGAGAGAAAGAATGTACCTAATATTGCTACCAGGTAATACTAGGCGTTCTTTAGATGGTTTTCTGGTTTTTATGATTAAGTTTTTAAAATATGTTTTAGGTAAAACAACTGATTATTTATTTATAAACTGAACAACATACAGAAAGTAAAAGAATGGTATATAAAAAATTCTGTGAGAACGACCAAGGACTAAAAACAAGTAGCTGGCAGGCAGCCATAAAACAAAAGAAAACAACTTTGGTCATGATATCATCTTATTTGGTTCACGTGGTCGGTAGAAATTGGAGGATGAAAGTTTATTGAAAGAAAAGGCAGCTTGGATCAAGTAGCTTACGAGTTGCGTCTGTAGTAGCAGCTAAAATCTCACACCCACATGTGTTTGTTTTGATACATTGTGTTCTATAAAGTACATTACCACCTATATATTTATAAAACTTCCCATTAATTAAAGGCTGTGCAGTATACAATCCTATAAGCTATATTATCCCTGGATAATACTACAAAGAAAATAACGTTAAAAAAGCCTCTTGCAGCTTCAAGCATGATGACAAAACGTAAAACTGGATAAGAGACTTCCCGAATTCCAAAGGGTATCATCAGAAGAAACTTTCCAATCCCCTTGAGTCCACAGAGAAAAGGCTAGAGATAGCTACAAGGAATATAGCAGCTCACTTTCTCTAAATATTGATTGTCTCCAGAAGAGTTGCGCCATGGACGTGGTACTTAGTATACTACTGGCTATCCTATACTATACTCCTTCCTTTAGTGTATGGTGCACTTGTATAGTTTCTTCATATAAAACTGTAATGGGCCAACATGGCATCATCCTTCCTTGCTCAAAGAGAGAAGAACGCTTACCTCTTAAAAACTCAAGAGTGAGAGGAAAAAGGGGATACATATTTAGACACACTATTTCTAGGGTACATAATGCGTCCTTAAATGTATATCATTTATAAGCAAAGTACTCAGAGCATAATATAATACTAATGTGGCTATAACGCTCCTGTTAGAAACACATGTGGGCGCACCACCGCATTTACTTCCTATGTAAAATCTACTTTTTACTAAATTTTCCCATGTAACCACTGAGCGCATTATTATTAACATTTGTGAAGCCTATTAACTACATTAAAAGAAAAACCATAAAAGCCTTGATCAGGGGGTTTTGGTATACAATGTAGGGTATGAAAGGGCTGTGTGACGGTAGATAGGGGAATGATTAAAAGTTCTACGCCTCTTGATGCTGGGAGAGGTTTAAAAGTTGACAGACATTTTATCATTGTCCACGAAACCAGAAACGGAACCAGCGACAGATGAACTAGCGTAGGTGTATTTATCCGTTTGAACACAACTCATTGGATTTAGTAGTGATTTTAAAAAATAGTTAAATATATATTCTAAAGTAAATGAATGTAGCCATATAGCTATATTTATAAACACTTGTTTTGGTTTGAAATAGAAAGTATTCAAGCAAACCTTACAGCTAAGGGTATGAAATTTTACTAAGATCAATTCTATACTAAGATACTACAGTACAAAAAAGTAAATTTAATACAACTTTTAGTTTGAGTTGAAACATACATATATAGGTAAACATGGAATGTGATACTTTTGCATAAAGCAGAACTGAAATAAAATAGGTACAGCCGTATAACACGACGGTTTGCAAAAGGAAACACGTATATATTGCCCCAAACCTGTTTTGGAGTGTTAACTTCACTAGCATGTCTGCAACAGGAAAAATTTGTAGAATAGTTGTATTATTCCACTGGAGCACAGCCCCAACCATATAATGTTGGCTTGGTTGGATTGATATAAGGAACGGGTAAAATTTTCCGTTTCCTCTTGTGGTCCAAACACAGTCCTATCCAAGTCACTGAAAATAAAGAGAACGCTGCTGATCGACCCGAACATAAAAGTACAACTAAGTATATAGATTTATATACAATTTGGGATGAAATGAACTATAGATACATTATATTTGAATTTTCTACGTGCATAGCATGAATATATGAACACCGTATGCTGCCTGCTCTACTCGGTTTAGAAATTTATGTCAGACCCTATTCAATTTTTTCCCTTAAGGGAACCGGACAAGCTTCGCAATGAAAGGCTAAATCAAAGACGTATATGTATGTAATGCTGGACGCAGCATCAGGCAACAGGATATAAGTAAGTTCTGGAATCCTTGCTTTACTCATGCTCATGGGAAGATCAAAATTGGAACTCGTTCCAACTATCTGGCGTAGTCACTTGGAAGCGTTCCTTGACACAACTTCTCGACGTAGTATCACAGCTTTTGCACTTTCTAACATTCACTTGAATTAGTTCGCCCCGCAACAAAACACACCCTGCTTCATTGTAATACTTTCCAAGTCTTGAAACCTGTAAAGCACTTTTTATTTCACTCATTTTCCCATCCACCTGAAAAGTCTTTTGACAAGTTTAAACGGACAAGAAAATGGCTGTATCTGTGGGAGTAATTAGCATGTCTGCTCAAGCATTCCTCATCCTTTCTTTGATCTGTTGCTCTTATTGTGCAAAACTACCTGCTGCAGAACAACAGCAACAACCTCATGATACTGGAAGTAAAAGTAATGGTGTAATTACTGACGGTGGGATTACTTTAACTAATAATGTCCCTGCATCCGGTTTACGACATAGTTTGCCAATTGTTGCTTCTACTGACGACTTGGAAATTGTAGCTCATACGGGAAGTGAAGGTTTGGGACGACAAAAGCGTTATATTGGATGGGGTCGCAGGCCAAATCTAAGATATAATAAGGCCACTTCTGTCTTTGACCATGATTCTTTGTTCAACAGGATACACAACAATTTTGACAAGAGGTACGAAAAGACAAGCTTTTGTATCAAATCTTGGTGATAAATTTAGCATACTCATTTTCGCTCTTAACTATATCCTTCGTTTTTGCATACAAAACAGCTCCATAGATTACAAATTACAATCGTTATCTTTATTATGCACTCACAGGGCTGGGCCAGAAGCTCCCATTTCCAGTTTCCGAGAACTCCGAATGAAACAGAAGACCCCCAACATCCAGCTTCTTCTTCCCCATCTCCAAATGCGTAGTGCTAGAATTCCAGCACCAAGCTCTCCTGATGGTGATGCTGATGATGATATGGAAAGGGGAAAGCTGACTCAAGAGGATTTGGAGGCTCTCGCCTATCTTCTTGAAGGTGACATACAGTAAAGCCACGCTCTTTTTGATTCAAACAAAATTTGCAAAAGAAAATGAAACGACAATGTTTAACCATATAAAATTTATATTATTTAAATGAATTCGGAGCATACAACATATTCATATTCATTCATATGGCTCTTACGTTGCAACTGGTTGCTTGCTCGTAATACATGAAAAAATTCAAATTACTCTTAGCCATATCCTCATTTACATTCCAGCCCTGTCAGAATGTGATTTATTGCACTAAATTTTTCTATTCACTGCATTTTTACTAAGTCAAATTGATTTAATAAAATTCCTGTGTTGTGGTTTGTAAAGAATCCAAGGAAAACATAAAATATATTTTAGACAGAAACGGTTCTTCGAACACAAATTGATTTGGAAAGATGGTAGCTGTTTTTCAACAGTCGGTGGTATCAAAACTAACTAGTTACTCAGTGTAGATTTTAGATTTTTGCAAACATGAATGTTAGAACATAATTTTAAGTTTGTGTTAGAACATGTTGTAAACTTCATGCGTTTGATTCAAATAAGAATCCAGCAGTAGTAAACCTTTCTTCTATACGTGTGTCTTAAATAGGTACTATAATTGAATCAAAATTGCATCAATCGATGTTCAATTAAAGATTTGTAGTAGAATAGTTCAAGCAGCTGGAAACAAGGTAGCTTACTATAGGGCGTAACTTATACATGTCTTCCCTAACTCATGTAATTCATGACAATAATACACCTCGCATACGCAGATTAGAGTTTGTTGAAGTTTTCGTTGTTTTGGGAAGGGCTGTGAAAGTATCATGACCACATACATATATACATGTGCATATGAGTCATTATTGTTGAAAATTATTATCTCCAGAAAACCGTAACAAGGTTAGTTACAAAGGCATATTGAAGTACATACTTAAAAGCATTCAAATTATTTAAGTTTGAAAGAATAGAAGAATGGATTGGATTCAATTTTAGTCAAGCAGTTATGAAGGCAGGCTAACTTTGTTAAGGCTGGCAGGTTTTCTGGAGAAAATAGTTTCAGAACTCGAAAAGATTATTGGAACTGACTGACTCTTGTAAGATTATGGGAAAAGTGCATGTAAATTACATTGCACAAATTGTCTTCCAAAGAACTAAGGCCATGAAAGTAAGTTATATCATTGCAGGTATCATGCTTATTGAAAAAGCTAGGGAGTAGTTCCTAGTCCTAGAAGTATTCAAAATTGTATGGAATTTATCCTCTTGCCTGTACAACTAAGTTTGAGCTCTTTAAAACCTACTGTCTTCCAGACAATATAATAATGAAACGTAATTCTCTGAGCAAATAACTATTTAAAACTTTTAGTGACAGTAGATTCATTACATCTTCCATAAATAGTATTAAAACTTGGAATGAATTCGTAAAAATTAAATTCATAACTACAATTTGTCAATATGCAATATTGAACTATATATATTAAGATGTGTATTAAACAATAAATAAACACTGTAATCTATGTGATGATATGAATGTGACAATAATAAAAATTTACCTAAATTCGTTTCTTTTAACCAGATTTTGAACCAATGCGTCATTTGTGCAGGCATATTAATATATATGTTGTTATGTTATGAAAATATGACATGTTTAAGCTGCAACTTCGGGTAGAGAGACAGTTGACTGATTTATTTGATATGATGATTGATGGACAATGCGCTTAATAAATCCATTTTGCAAAACAAACGACTTATCTTGATCAACCACTTCGTTTTATTATGTCAACCTTGTCTCTTTCGGATAAAACTCAGATGTAAAAGTTGGCAGGAATTATTGCACAATTCTACAATGTATTGCAACGAAATTGAGGTGGCTGAAATTAGTTTTTTATTTACACATAAATTAGTGAGGGTGTGGGAAACCATTATCAGCAAAAAGCTGCTTGAGGAAACCCTGTGAAGCCTTGGGCGTCCTTGGGCGAGCTGGATCTGTATAGTTTACGTAATGAACTCCAAATCTTTCTGTGTATCCTTCAGCCCTACATTACACCAATATAATCCAATTGTCATTTTATCAAACGGCTTACTTATGCCTTCAAGATAGTATTAATTAACGATTCTGCATTTTTCGTACCATTCAAAATTATCCATAAGCGACCATGCAGTATACTTCTTAATATTACAACCGTCCACATTGACAGCCTTGAGCATGTTGTTGGTGTAATTTCTGTAGTATTCAATTCTTCTCACATCGTTGACGCCTTCGGCATCAGTGTCGGAGAAGCCATTTTCAGTGACATAGAGAAGTGGATTACTGTAAGTGTTCTTAATCCAGTTAAGGAGCTTGCGGAATCCCCTGCATGAATTATGTATTCATAATATTTAACAACACACCAATGAATTTATTCATTATGTCAATTTGCAAACGCCAAACCTTCTTACCAAGGAACGCTTTTCAGCCATGAGCTAGCACTAGCAGGCCAGTCTGGGGACTGGTAAGTATGGGTATTTTGATCACCGTGCCATCCAGGATCGGTTCTATTCTCGGGAGCGACAAGTTCGGTGGTGTAGTGGTTAAGTCCAAGAAAGTCCCAGGATCCTAGAAAATAAAATGTAAAGTATTTTACACATATGTACAGACGGCTTTTAATCGGACTTGAAAAGTCATATAATGTTTACCATTAAGTTGCTGGGACCAGTAGGAATCAAATGTTGGCAACCTTGACTCATCTCTTCCTTCTGCTTCGCTCTTAGCGTCAATTAGCGTCCTCATTACTTCGGGATAATCTCCAAAGAACACAGGGAATGCGTACCAACCATGCTATTTATGCAAATTCTACATTTTAATAACCTAATTAGGATAAAAGCTGTGGCTGAATTTAAGTGAAGAAGTTTAAACCTTAAAAAGTTGAGCGCGTTCTGCAGCTGCAACATGCTCAGGGTTATTAGGATCCTCTAAAAATTAATTAATCATTATTATAAAACCTTAAGCTCTGTAAAAACAAGCGTAAGTTTATTTTTCCTTCATAAGAAATTCTTACCAGGTTCATACCATCCGGAATCAATGGTGATACCAACTTCACCACCATGGCTTTGCTTGAATTCTCTTTCGTACAGTCTGTAAGCTTTAGCGTGACTTTTCAAAACATTATGTGCGCACTGATATGGGGCATCTGCAGAAACGATTCCTGGAGCGTGAACGCCAATACCGTATCCATTTACGCACACGACGAAAGCTTCATTAAAAGTGATCCATGATTTGACACGGTCTCCAAAATAGGAAAATGCAATTCTGGCATAATTTTCAAAATGGTCAACGACAGTTTCGTTTGGCCAACCACCAACTTCTTGGAGCTTCAGTGGAAGATCCCTTTATACAATGCAAAGCAGTCATTACAAAACTAGAAAGTACTTATCCGAAGTGGATGTTGCTTGAAATAGTTGGAAAGTCAACCTGTTGTAGAATGCCGATGTATGATTACCATCTTCCATGTTAATATTCGGTTTTTACAAAATCCTTTACAAAATTTCAATTTACCCCAGTATCTTTCAATAGCTGAACATCTTGAAGGTAATTATGGTATGAGTCGCAAGCAACATCTCCAGTTGAATTGTCTTTGATGGGGGAGGGAGAACGATGGGTAAACTCATCCCAAATGTTTTGACCCTTTCCTACGTTTAAATTTATTTTGTAACTATATGAAAACTTGCATTCATTAAAAACTGTAAAATAAGCATACCTTCTGCATCCCATCCTCCTTCGATTTGATATGAAGCTGTAGCAAAACCCCATTCGAAATCTCCTGGAAAGTATCCATATAAAAATTCGGAGTCGTTTTGAGCGGATGTAAAGCTCAATGCAATTAGCATTAGCCCTAAAATACTTAAACGAGCCATATTTAGAAAAAAGGAGAACCGTATCCAACCTTGAATGGCACCTTTACCAATGATGATGAAGCTATGCAAGGTAGTCGTGTTTTATAAATATTCTGCTCCTGTGGAATATTCCGCTGTTTAGTATCGTAAATTCGTGAGCATAATCCTTGTTATCTGGAAATCCTCATCACCACAGGATGATCTTGACATGATGCTGACATAAATTATACTATTAAGCCCAAGCTGACGTTCTCCTGTCATGATACAACAATTTTAAATGTTTAAAAGCGGTGACATACATATTTCAAAAGTAGATACTAATCGGAGCTGAAAAAATGTGTCACAAATAATCCAAATAATCCAAGTAGTTCCTATAGACTTCAGTATATGGAGGTTGTATGAGCACAGGTGATGTTAGGCGAGTTCTCCTGTTGCGAACAACAAAATCAGAGCAACTGTCGTGGAACACTTAACTATTTTCATGAAAATGTTTTCTTGTTTGAGAAAATTTTATAACAACCAAACATACCTATATACATATGAATGGCTATGTGATTAATGCTTGGCAAACGTATGAAAATAAGTTGTTTGGGAAGGATGTGACTAAAATGACTTCAATATACAAATTCAAATTCAATGACTTCTACAAGCGAAGTTCGTTGAAATTTCTTTTTTTGTTTTGTAAATAAGAATTATGCATTTTGGTTTGACGTAGTTGGCAAAACGATAAAGACAAACTGAATTAAATACCGATATATGATTGGCAAACTGAATTTGTATTAGTCAAAGCCTCGTGTTTATTTCGTTCCCTGATGTGTGATACCAATTTTTTACATGGGTATAAATAGTTATTATCAGCAAGTGGTAAAATAATAATTTTGTACCTTGGATTTTGGCATTGACATTGCAAAATACGGAACTATTTCGGAAAGTATGTGTTTTAAATGTTTTATAAAAACTTCAATTGGATTTACAAGGAATTTGTACTCAAAATGTGATAAATCATTTTTGCATAATGAAAAATGCGATTCAAGTTGAAAATGAAAATCTAAGTTAAACAAACGTATGATTACTCTTTTATTGTATAATAAAATACGTACATGGTTCATTGAAAAGTGACACTAACAATCCAGGTGTCTGATTTGCATCTCTATCTCCGGTCCTGTTATATTCGATAAAAGATACTACTCAACTCTATTCTCGGAAAAATCATTTAGGACGACTTTCGGAGATGTTTTCCAGAATTGTGTTTAAAAAAGAATTAGTAAAAGCGTAAAATATTCAATACAGTATTGATAATTTGAAGATATTGGAGACATACAACCTCATGTATACTAAGTTTCATATAACAATAGTATGTGCCATGTACATATATATGTATGTACCAGGTAATTTGCAATTATTTGATCGAACAAACAAAGCTAGAATACGTTACTTTTCTTCTTACTTATAGTCTTGCCAATTATCTTTCAGTTCACTAGGAACTACTAGGAAGTATGCATATATGTACGTTGTCGCTGAGTACGCAAGGAGCATGTACATTTACATTAATATACTCCATCAACTTAATAGCGTGCTTAGGTATTATTTTAACATTGATCGTTTTATGTAGTCGTCCATTTTCAATTTTGCACATGCGGACCATATGTAAATTAGGTACGTTTGGAACATAATATCGTGTATTTAATGCAATTTACTTAGTTCTTAAATATAGCATCAATATAATATACCTTTAAAATGAATGTTATATCTATAAACGGGATTACTGCAAAACCAATACAGCAACAAGACTTTGACCTTGAAATAAGAACAACTTCTGAAAAGATACTTGTATTTACTAGCAACTCGCACATGGTATTCCTTCAAGAAAGCATGAAAATGATAAAGCGCTTGTATTGTAAGCTCAATTTCATGTTTTCGATACTTTTGTTTTGGCTCCTTTTAAAGTTCTAAAGTCCACGACTGCTGTTGTTAGAAATTATTGCAATAATGTGGTTAAAGTCCCTTACGTTTGGATCATAATACCCTGAATGTCTTAAGAAACATTTACAAATGAAGGATAATCTCGTGTTTTCGACGGGTAAAACATTTACTTCAAAATTATTTTATGATATTAATAGCAATACAGTAAAATATAAAAAAGTAGCCAATATTGCATCCATAAATTATACTAAATAAATCATGTAAATGGGTTTTTAAATCTCTACAGAATACTCAAGCAACTACATCTGGCACGAAAATGCCTACAAAAAACCAAAGCTACATAATATGAGACTTCATTCCGCCCCTGTACAAAGGTCTCAAAACAGCAAAATGGTCTCATTATGGGAGGACAGAAGGAAAAATGGGAAAGAAATTTCAAGAAATCCCCGTTCCATATCTCAATGCTCACTTAGGCACTACCCAGTAAATGAGGATGCAAGGAGGATAAAATCGCACTTTATGCCACAAACAGTGGAAGTTCTCTTGGAACTGGGAGAAACCTATAATACTAAAACAAAAAGGCGGAATAGTAAATACTTTACCAGTGTCTACGGTCATGACTTCTCCAAAAGTGACAATGCGTAGATACTGCATGGATTTTGAATTGTAACATTCGTATTATGTGACCTTTTATATTACGCTTACTAGATGATAGATAGGAATTTAAAGCACAGCAAATTACTTTCATTTTATTACATTATACTTATGCGTATTTTTATTCGAGAGCGCAATTTATTATTAAGATAGCAATAAAAAAAATTATGACTGTAATACGATCTAAATGCGAGTTACGGAAAACATTGTTGCGCACGCAAATTCTCATTGTCCCATGGAAGTTTAGGTTTTGGAAACCCATTTTCAAGAAATATTCTTCTCACACGGTCCACCGACTTTTTGGGAACTCTTGTGCGTCTAGGGTCCGTAAAGTTAACCCAGTGCATTCCGAAACGCTCCCTGATTGACAGACAAATAATTTTTATATTTACAAGCTGAGACCAGGAATTTCTTGCTTTGTTGTTGAACATTTAATTGTTGAAATTCATTCTATTTCAGGGTACGACCGAGTCCGGACTTTTAGCTTTTATGGGTCCGGCACGGACGCTTTGCCCCATTGCTGGA
>JAHZNG010005000.1:0-10317 GCA_027744375.1 Orchesellides sinensis | reverse complement strand
TTCATTCATCAGCGAAATTTTTATGCACGCTGTAAAAATGTTATTGAGTGTCTTGCATAGTTTTGAGTCAGCACAGCAGTATCAATTGTATTGTATTTTCAAAGGCTATAGAATCCAATCTTTATTTTTAAAACATGAATATATTTCATTTAACACTATTCAATTTGGAGGGATTCGTTTATATGAATAGCTAATATGGGAGATATGCATATATATGTAGATGGTGTAAAGATAAGATGCGGGAAAGAGAGGTTTTGGTGAAGGAGTGATTGAATCCCAAGATTTGTTTGGTGACACGATGTTGATGAAACATTTTGAAGTAGTTTTGTGAACACAAAATTTACCAAGTCAAAATCCTTCACCCTTTTCGCTCACCTCCCGTGTGTGTGTATATGTATATTTGACTGTAAATGCGTGTGTGTGTGCGATGATGATCATGAATGAGGATCACGGTGAGATATTGGATAGAATGCGTAAAGAAGAATGCTAAACTGTGAAGATGTACATGTTAAATATATTATGCCATTTTTATATGGGAATTTTTTCCACTCTCTGTGTCGTCTGTCAGAATATGGAGGGATGACATAAGAAACATAAACACTCTCATTTTGTTTACAACTCTAAAATAAATATTTTTCATTAGTCCGAATGCCTTTTTTACTTGTTTGTGTAGCCATCATGGCCCTCCCGCAAAATATAGGATGCTGTGTACAATTCATGTCTTTAGTGAAAATGCAACAACAACAATAATCATAATATGTGTGATCTTTTTGACAAAAAATTAAGTACAAGTTATGTCATCCATGATGCATCATATCCTTCGTATCAAATATCACAATTAAGTTTTTAGTAAGAGTCACTGAAATACGTGTCTAATGGCTTGTTTTTACCGTAATTGTTGTTTAGTACCTATAATTTTATTTGGAATGGGGATGTGATCACAATCAAAGGATAAAAAACAAACAAATTAGCTTAGAATATACGATCTGATGACTAACAAGCGTCTTCCTGTTTCAGCTGCCTATATCTTCCTTACATGGCGTAATAGGTACCTACTTATCCATGTCGAAGAGGGAAGATGAAGAAGATACATAAAATGTCACAAAGAATATTGTGTATTTTATACTTCAGCATAGTTGGAGCCAACATGACAACTGGAAAAGATAATTACCACGTTAAATCCAGAAAATGTCACGATTCTTCGATTGTCCACCATATAAAAAGTTTAATGCTGTATTTTTAAGTGCAAAGTTATGCAACGAAAATGTTTTATTAATGAGCTACTTTTTATGACGTTTGGCTTTTCATTCTTCTCTGACACTTGTTTCTGATGTGGAGCGAATAACATGGCTAAACTTTAAAAACAAGGAAATTAACCGAAATTCAAATAATAGTTGAACAGTAATATTATTACAGTTATTAAGGCCCAAGGAGGAAGTGCAAGGTAACAAGGTAGTGGGTAAATAAAGTTTGGGGCAAGTTGAAACAAGATTTTGTTTCAATTTAAAGTTTGCAGTAATACGATTTAAAGAAAAAATGGCACGTTTACATTAAGCTCTTGTCCTCAGTAAAAGTAAGCAGTTCTTACTTGTCTATCCAAGTTACAAGAAACAATTAATTTCATGTCATGAATGACTGAACGAGAGATATTCCACACTGTCTTACAATACTACACACCAGTTCAACGTCTTTTTCCTGTTTAACATTACCATGCACGTTTTTTATTGAAAAAGGATAAAAGTCTGAAACAGTAGTAAAAAGCTTGTGTGTCAATATACATCCGTTATACATGACATAATGCTGTGTAGTTGCATCCAATTTATACACATTTTAATCAATTGTGATTCTTTCTCTTCAAAAATTGTTATTATGATTAAATCGTGATGAAAAACTGATACATTTCAAAATACCCTACGCAAAAAATCACTCCTTCCTGCTTTGTTAACAAACCGTTAATGGGCACATTTGCGCTTGTAAAACATGGACGGAGTAAAATATTATATTTTCACTCTGCCAAACCGTCACCATCATCCTATTGTCTCTTTCTGGTCGGTTCGGTGTGTGGCAAGCAGATATACGAAAATGACATGGCGGCGCATAGGGCAAATACAAGAAAATTTTTTTAAAACGAGGCTAATGGCAGTTTCATGTGTGTTTTTGTAGATGAGCTCGAACACACACACACACTTTATAGTGATTTTTGCATGTTCAAGTGTCATCGCAACAAGAAAATTAAAACGGCTATTACATCTGTGTGGATCTCTATACCAATTTTGTATTATGCAACGTTATTTTCTTGTCTCTCTTTATTTTTCTCAATTTATTCTCTTCTTCCCAATGCCTTTTGTCTTCTTTTTTTGTGTCCCAGTCGCGCACTCTTAATGTTCGTGTTTTGATAGCTCTAAATTACTATTTGCTTTTGCTGGTGCCGTTAGTAGAAACACAAAAATTTCAACTAAAATACTTAGAAGACACTTACTCTATATGTATAGGTATATATATGTTAGACCAATGGAATAACCTAACGTAAAAAAATTTAAGTGAATTTTTTTTCTTCACGTGTGGAGTAAAATAGCTACTTCACTTCCAAACCCATTTCCATCCAAAAAACCCTTTTTTTCTCTCGAGTAAGGGAGACTTTCACAAAAAATAACTACGTCAAAACGATATATACATACATGTCATTGTAAATGTACATTATACATAAGCATTTTTACGTAACAGTGGAAAAATCACTGGTTTTCAAAGGAATTACACACAATTATTTTATTTGGGATCATTTATATTATCATCAAGAGTCTGCCCTATACGCGCCATGATGATGTGATGAGATTTCGTAATTAGGATGAAAAGCAAAAGAAAACGAAGAAAAACATTAGTCTCAGATTTCTCTCAATCCAGATTCACTTATATGCATGCATGCCATTTTTGTTTGAAAACATTTGGGGTTGAAAAAGCTCGCTAATTAGACAAGCTAATGAAAAGTGAGGAAAAGGTAAATAAATTCAGTTTGAGGAGACATAATGGGGAAAAGAAAATCCGGTAAAAGCTTTACAAAGGTTAATTGATTCAAAGAGTGTGTAATATATATGTACATGTATTTAAATGACGGAAATTTGAGAATTTACTTATGGCTCTTATATACATACATAAGTTATGTATGCATTATACATAAAAAACATTTTATAATAGTGTGATATATGATGAACGCGCTCACGGCATGGATTTTTTAAAGGAAAAATCCCATGGAGCCTAAAAGAGTATATGAGATAAGAGAAGAGTATATGTATGGGAGAAGAGCATCCCGTTTTTTCTGCTCTCTCCTAAAGAATAATATTGGGAGTAAATAATATGGTGGTGAATGCCACATCTTGACAGGCTGATCGTCCCATGAATTTACAGCCTCCTTCAGTCTAATCCACCTGTGAGTGAGCCCAATTTAATGCTTCCCGTCCCATCAC
Organism: Orchesellides sinensis; assembly: GCA_027744375.1. Lineage (NCBI taxonomy): Eukaryota > Metazoa > Arthropoda > Collembola > Entomobryomorpha > Orchesellidae > Orchesellides > Orchesellides sinensis. Next base: position 6,856 of record JAHZNG010005000.1, on the reverse strand, counting down.
TCCAGCTGTTGGCTTTCCATCATTTCAAATATAACATATATATTAAAATCTTCATATTATAAAGCTCTTTATAAATGAGAGTGCTTGAATAAAAAATATATCTTTAAAAAATCTTATGTAGGATTGCAGGGCTCTTGTTATGAAAACTAAGGGACTCTCAGATAGGCTTGCATTTACATCTGGTTTCCATGCTTGGATAAAAAGATCTTTTGAGTGAAACAATGCATTTGCATTTTTAAATCCCAAAATGCACGACTGGCTAAATGAGTGTTGGTATCCGTATAGATTTTTATGTAAATGGATACAGTTTCATCGGAATCTTTTGAAGTTAACTATATGTACATAAGCGTAATTGGAATGGGAGTGTTTTTCTTGAACCGTTAAAGACACAATTTTGTTTTAAGTAATTGAAACCTCCTACAAATAAATGCAATTAGCTGTAAAGAAAAGAAAAAAGCGATGCTGTGAGAGATGCTGTAACAAGAAATTATGGACGTGTGACTGGCTTAAGTGTGAAACCAAGTTTTTCTTACAGTTTTCCTTTTCCTCACACTAATTTGACACTATTTGACTTTGTCAACTGAAATGCATGCTCAATGTTCATGATTACATGTTGCTCTATTTCACACAGGCAAAGGAAGGAAAAGAGAATCTCCAAGGAGTAGTTAGACAGCTTCTGTTAACTTGTGAAACTAAATGGAAGGAGTTGTAAAAGACATACACATTACATATTATGAAGATGTAGTATAATACTGGGGCAAGTTACGATACGATCTTATCCGACGACATTTCATGAATACTTTTTCGGGTTTCTCTCTCTTTCTACCCTGTTTCCCACTAGAAACATGTTGCAATGACAATTTTTATTTGTTAAATGTACTTGGGCTATTAGTAATTTGAGTAGAAAATGCATTGCATGTTGTGTATAACGTGCACACTGTCATTTTACATTATCCTTGTTTCTTCTGCGACTTGGATCCCATTCCGTTTTATGATATTTTATGTGGCGTCCTATCATTGAGTCGGCGTTTGCGTTTTGTCCTGCGTGGTAAAAAACATCTATCTGTTTCCTCATTATTCCCATCTTGCCTTATGCAAAGTCCATCTAAAATTATTCGCGTGGATATCATTTATAAAATTCTGTTAACTTTAAAATATAAAATAAAGAAATTTTATAAAAAATCCTAACCACACATGATACGTTAAAAAAGGTACCGTAGGGCCTGCTCTGGATCTGGGTTAAATCACAAGTCATCTTCATTTTTTTGTATTTTTTATGAACCTAAAACCATTAAGGCTGTAAGGTCAGTGCTAAATATGAGCATGCATGTGTGCTGTCAGACATAACCCCATCAGGGTATCAACGCATCGCATACAAACCATGTATATGTGATAGCCGGCTTTGTGGAGAAACGGCTTAAAGTGCTTTTCGTAAGGGTTTCAAAAATACATAGTATGCCTTGACTATGTATATTTTTCTTATGTGGATGCGGTCAGAAATGAAAGTTGATACGTAAAATATTATCCGTATATATTTAAAATCTTCTCATTTGCCCTTTCTGGGTATCATCACTTCTCAGACTTTTTATGGTAGGACTTGACACTGACCATGGACACATCGAAATGAAATGGATGTGTAATATGTTGTCTGTTATAAACTAATTCTTACAAAGTAAAGTTAGGTTATGTTAGGTCAAGAGCAAGCAGTCCCAAGTCAATGGCTGGTCGACAAGTGAGGTGGTGGTGCCAACAAGGCTGGACAAGTAAAGTAAAAGGTTTTTTTCAGACGGCAGGACACCGGGCAACAAATATACTTCCTTTTCATAAATACTTTACATTTTACATCAAAGCCCACTTAATTTTTTTGTTAAAAACGGAAATTTGAATTTAAAACTTATACAGAAGTTAGAAAATAGTTTCAAAATGGTTTATGAATATGAAATCATGAAGGGTGATTCAAAATATGTGTAGATTTGTATCGTCATTTTTACTCATGGAAAGGGAATGACACATGACGGTAGCTCTCTAAAAGATTATTCGCTTCGTATACAAAATCTTTCATCCGCAATCCAGCTGCATTTTTATAGTTGAAACTTGATATGCGGTAGCCACACGTAAAGTGTAATGGCATTGATGACTAATAATGTGATGACCAAGCACCTAGTTTGTGCACAAGTAAAATTTTATTTTGCATGGTGGCTCGTCATAAAATAACATCTTCATTTTGGCTGATGTAAGTACCTAAAAGATTTTTTATAAAGTAACGCATTATTTTCATCATGCCAGCAGTAAATTAAAATTAATTTAAGAGACACTTGTCATATTTTACCACGGATGTAAATCAATCGAGAAAGAAGTTGTTCTGTTTAAAAAAAATAAAATGAAAACACATACAAACGAATTCGTGCCATACTTCTATTTTGTGTAAGCATTCTTAATTCACTTGTAAAGATGCATTCATGTGCATTGTAGCAGCACTTCATATAAAAGCAGCTCAACTCTGTTTATACAAAGGGAAATCAAAGTTTACAAAATAGTCACTGCTCAGTTTGTAAATCAGTCATGATGAAAGTATGTAAGCAAAGTTAGGTGAAATATTCAAAACTGTAAATACATTTTTATTATCTTCTTCATCCCAGCCAAGGACATCAAAATCCGAACACCTCAAAATCTGGGGCAAACTGATGTATTCTTCATTTCAATCCTTGTTTTAGATTTGCATCCAATATTGAAACATTTCTATATTTCTGGTTTTAGAAAGGTCAAAGTCTTTAAAAATCTTAATATTATTGTTTTGCACCCTTTCCCTTTCAATGAGACATGCAAACAAACATAAATGCGTCCCCCACCTCAACCTTCGTCTTTATTTTTTGTTGTTGGTGTAATACTTTTGTAAAATGTTATCAATGCACTTGATGATTATTTTGAAAACATTTCCTTTTCCTCTTGATAACACCATTATACTTTTAACCAGAGGTTTGTTTGTATGTAGTCTATGTTATATAAGCTTAAACGCTTTATTTATCAAGATTTTTTACTTCTTCGGCTTTACAACTTTGAAAACAATTTTATGTAGAGCAAACACTCCAAGCCTTTTATATATTGTGTTATGCATTTATTGACTAAATGGACAGACTAGTTTTGTCAATGAACTTGGGTTACATTTATTTGTTTGTATTTTTTTGAATGCGTGCGTATGCGTTTTTTATTGTATAATAATAAAAAACAATTCATAAGTTCAAACACCTTTTTCCAGTCAATATTATCATTATCGATCTTCATTTCTTTATTATATGTTTCAAACTACCCCAAACCAAACAATGTTTGTCTAAATCAAAGTAATGCAAGTTAAACATGATTACAAATTATACAACACGTACTGACAATTAACAATAAATAAATAGCTAATTAGATTGTACTATACTAATATACAGTTAATTTTTAAACTCTTTAAAATACACATGTACAAGTAATATCAGTTGGTCACTACTACAAACAGACTCATGTGGATAAAACGGTATATTTTTAAAAAATAAGTGTGTTTAGACATATATACTTAAGACGTATACGTAAATTCCATATTATCAATCAAATCAACAAACACATTCAGTCACGTTAATCTAGACATTTTAACAAAATGCTTATAATTATTATTTACACAGCGCGATGGGAAGGAGCCCTCAAGTTAAAATCTATTTACACAAAGTAACTTTCAATAGCAATACAGAGTTTTAAACATGAATCTACAAATAATATGCTATGTTGCAAAACCTTTTAGTCAACCCTTACCATTATAAAAAGTGTATCAACGAACTAGTAGTAAAATGGACAGGTAATTTCTAAAAATCTCACATTTATTAAAACATTTAAAAATATTCAATACCTTTTTCAAGTAGGAATCTTGCAAGTTCACTTTCTCGTATACATGTTTGCATTTCCTAAACACTAAATACTACGATAAATATTTATACACATAGCTATGATTGGCTTCGAGCATTTAAAATAATAATAAATAATATCTTCCTTTCTTTACAACTAGTTAAAGGGCAGCAGCTATAAAATCGCTTGCTCTTTCCTAGATTTAAGCAATTTCGTTTTAAGTTAGCACATTGGATGTACTACGTAGCATTTTTATATATAAATGACATCACAACGACCTCGTATAAATAATATCCTTGAGGGTTGAAAGTTGAAAAGTACTATAGTGTCACATATTATGTAAATGTATATACATGCGCAAAAAGTCATAAGGAGTAAAAACTGGAAATCTACTCAAAATACTGCAAGCATCCTAAATAGCATCATCATTCACATTTATTAAAGAATTGCTATACGCCAAGAGGCTGATCTACAGCGACTGAAATCTATTCGTTAAATGATAAAAAATGTGTAACCCTTCCTTTATAATTTGCCATCACTTGACCAATAGCTATGATAATGATGAGCAATTTGAGATGACGCGCAAGATCCCCCATAAGCTCCAGTGCTGGGTCCACCTAGTTGGTTGTATGGTGATCCCATGGATGTAATTTGGGGCGTTTGCACTCCAGAAAAGTGGTTTTGCAGCTGAAATGTTTAAAACATGTCTTTAAAAGATGTGCTCACGTGTCAAAGAAACTACTTCAATGAAAGCCTTATCACATTAAGCTTAACAAACGTTACTACGCAACCACAGTATGCCTTTTTTGACAAACACACTCGTCTTAATCCTCTTTTGTCTCCTATTGCCAACTCACGAACAACCATTTTTTATATTCTGTCTTCGTCTCAAATCCTCTCTACTTTTGTCTTTTCCAGAGTCTAATTTTAATCTGAACACAACAACCAAATCTACAAAACATTCTTCAAATCTACGCTTCACTTCAATCCATTATATTTTCCAGCTGCTCTTGTTTTAAATCTCTTAGCATACTCATCATGATCATTGTTTCGTGCTCTGACATGATTTTATAAAAAGCCAAAGAATCTCATGAAAATTCTCCGTCTTTTTTTTTATATTTGTACCTGACACATTTGGGGATACGTAGCAAGTCCTTGAGGGGGTAGGGAGCTCCTTGCTACAGAGCTCGCCGACGGATACGTGAACTGGGATGTTGTTTGCATGGCAGATAAGCCCCACGGGGATGAGCTACGGGAAAATACAAGACAAGAACAAACAATAATATTTATACCTGTTCCTCACTTACTATGAAACATTACGTTATATGAGAAATTATCATTTTAATTGCGATTTACATACATGCGTCTGAAAACTACGTATTTTTTATGTGAGAGACAAATTAGTGCGATGATGATGACGGGGTTTTAGTAAGACAGAGTAAATACCCTAGTGAAAAAGCACGGCACGATCTCATCCAAAAATCCGAAAGGATATATAAAAAACCTACGAAAAAATATATTCCTTCCGACGAGGAAAAAGTAAGAGCGGTCCGGGACAAGCCATTTTGCTTGTTATCTTTTCACGCTCAATTAGCTGCTAGCAACGCAAGTCAACAAGACTCTTTGTCATCATTATCATCACCACCGTCATCATCATTATACCAGCTAAACTCCGTTTTGGCAAAAAAAGGGGAGTGATGAAAAGGGATGAACTTGTTTCGTGTGGAATACCGGTAAAAGACAAAACACAAAAAATACTCTCGTTGCAATTTACAAATTGTGAAATTGATACATATCATCAGCTACAAGCTCACCCTCGTTTTTTATCTTCAGGTGACTTATAAAAAATTGGTTTATACATTAGCCCTCCGCTCATTATTTTATTTTTTCCATATTCAATTTCAATTTGCAGCCTTAAGCTACAAATGTGTATCTTCCTTTTGTAAATTGAAATATAATCAGCCCTCGTGCCATGCGCATGTCATGCCATATTTGCAATTACGTCTTTATTTTCAAAGTGAATGCTCAATTTGGATTGAAAAGCTGTACAAAGATTGTTTTTCACACTGTATCTCGTACAGAGTTCACAATGCTACCGATTATGACCTCACTTGACCATTTGAAGCAATCATATGGCTTCACACAGCTGAATACGCAAAAAATAAAAATTATTCCATCTTTTGCAGTTACAAAATGTGTAGAGTCAGAAAACTCATTGAGAAAATTACAGTCAAGTCATTTATACATACATATTTTTAGGGAGGATATTTTTATCAATGAAATGAGCTCAACAAATGACATAATATGAGACTTTTGGAGTATGACTTTATGCATCTGCCTTGCAATCATAAAAATGAGCACGTCATCATATTCTTCTTAAAGTTTTGCAACTGCCATGTATTTTTTATTGGTACGTGTGCCATTAATGAAGTTATATGCAAGTTGATAATGCAATTAAGAATTTTGGCTTGTGCCAAATTATCAATGTAGCATATAAACTACTGACGGTGCATAAAAACATAGTATTTTGACCTCATTTGAGCAATTACAACAAATATTTTTTATTACCTAGCATATCCTGCTGTTGGAATCAAGTTTCTCGAGAAAGACCCATAAATCCTTGGATCCAGGTATGGCTTTGGGAAAGATCTAGATTTGTACTGTTGCGACTTCATTCGTTTCCTTCTTTTGTAGTTGCCATGCTCAAACATGTCTCCACACTCGGGGGCTATATGCGACACAACAAAATAACACATTCATTTAGCAAACTATATCACATAAATTTACTTGCACAAATCCCTCCCTTGAAATATTTTAATAGTAGTCTTCTCATTAGCATTTCTGATCTTCAAATCCCCATTTATTTCTGATTCTCTCACCTCTTCTAACCCTGTACATCCCTCAACGGAATTTTTTTTGGAGATTTGTAACTTTAGCTAATTGTTAGATTTGTACATGCATCTTTCCCTACATAATG
>JAHZNG010004999.1:0-10437 GCA_027744375.1 Orchesellides sinensis | reverse complement strand
AGATTTACGTAGTTAACATAATTAGGCCAGTTGGAGAGTTACTTATATAAAATTGAAATATTGTCTTGCAAGACCGTGTATGATGCTTAAATATGGTCTGAATAAATACTGATACTGAACTGAACTGGACACGACACTCCGGTATAGAAACCAGAAAACTTTTGTACAGATTTATATAATCTCTTCCCCACCACAAAGAAAATCAGAAGCAGACACTTTGGTCAAATCTCATGTACTACTCATGCATGTTTTGTTTAACGGGATATTTTATAAGCGCTTTTAAAATATTTCGCTTAATTAGTTTACCCGTAAAATTGATTATTTCGTTGGTTTTTTCAGGTTTTAGGGCACACGAATTTTTCTTTTCGAGAAGACTAAATATCTTACTAACTTCTAAATATTAACATGTTAAATTAAAATCCAGTGTTAAACAATACGATTTTAATACGTTTCAATTTAGGTTCTTAACCTAAACGGGAAAACTGTACTTCCATTTTTGGCGAAAGAAGAAAAACCCTGAATTTATGATGGTTTCATAAGTAGTCGCTTATTGCGTTGTAAGCTGTAGACATGGATTTTTTCTACCTGAGATAGTATACCTCTTCTGGCACAAGTAATTAAGTTAAGTAAAATTGCGTAAGAACGGTGTTAACGAGCGTCTACGTAGTACTTATAGAGCAGACAAACGCTTTAAAATTAAAAGGTTTATGATCAGATATATATTATCGCTAAATTTCTAAACGGTTTTAACGAGTAAAACTTAGCAATGATTGAGAAATAAAACTGTGTGGTTTAAATTAATCAGACAAATTAAATTGATGTTGTATTTAGAAAATGACATTTACTCTATTTTATTGAATTATTGATTCTCTATTAAATAATGTATTGCTTGTGTACAAGGATTAATACTCTTATGTTTGTAAGGTTCCTATTGTGACAACTATGTAAGTGGTAAATTACTGAACGTATGGCTTTACTTTCACTGCTTCCAAAGTCTTACGTCTTAATCCCAACCAGTTGGTACATAGTACTTCTCTCAAATCCTACGAACCTCTACTAACTCGGTTCTTGAAGCATTGGAGAAAAAACATTCACTTTCATAGTCTGAATTGAAAGTTAAAACATCTATTGGTCGTTGAGTACCGCTTTTCCAACGCAGACTTGAAGCGCCCGAATGATTTGTTTGTTAATTATTATAACCATGATGGAGATTTTCTCGAACCTTGTTCCTATTTGGATTTTGTCCTGGTAACTGTCAAACTTGAATTTTCCTCTGGTTCATTTGAGCAACTCTGTCAACTTTAGTCGATTTCCAGATAATCGAGATAAGATTTCCAGATAAGAGAGAGAGTCGTCACCTTCTCAAATAATAGATCTGAATTTATTGCTATTCTCAGTGAAGCATTGTTTTATTTATGTAACCAACTTTGAAAATGTTGACTTCATCCCAGTGCAATACTCCCTCATTATTTTAAAGAAGCTTGAACGTATTCGAGGGTTATTCGAGGGTACTATGATATCGATAACTTTGATTTTCTTCCTAAAAAGCTTATCCCGAAACAAGGAGCAACACTTGACCTACACAGGGAAAGTCATCACCTGCATTGTCCAAACGCTACACAACTCAGTTTGCGGTGCTTAGGTGGAGATTGCATTGCACTAAATTGCATCACTTTCGGGTATTACCTGCATTATGGAAGAAATAATTTTATAATGGGGAAAAGGTAATTTAGAATGCATGTAACATATGCATTCTTCTTTGTCCAATTGACTTTTAGGCACACTTATATTACCTTGTAAACAAATTTTTTAAATTTTTGGCATTTTTAAAAACAAGCGATTCTTCAACTTTCTAAAAATGTGTAGCATGGATAAATTTGAAAAACGTTTACCGAGGAACATCTGCGTTTTTAGGTCAAAATTTTAATATTACTTGTTACATATTTTGGCATCTTGCTCTACGAAAATCTTAAGAAAAAAGTCCAACAGTCTGTGTCGTGCTGACGTGGTAAAAATTATGTACAAGTTTCAGTGCGTAATTATATTAATTGGAGGCTGTTATGGGCCATTTTTGCATCAAATGTAATACGATAAAAATCCTAATCAATCAAAATATTCTATAATAAACTTTTAATCATATTTGTTAACTTTAATTCCATATTTAACTCTAATTTTCATTAGATTGGCTAATTGAAGTGAAGTATATACATACGTATTTACACACTAGTAGCTAATTATACAAATATTAGGGTTTGTATAGGCCATTCACCACAAAAAAGCTGCGAATACAGACAAAGGAGAAAATCGAAACCCTTAAAAACGTATTTTTGAGTGTCAACATAAGCCTATCAGAAGAGATAAATAATATAAGGGATAGAATTAAGGTAGTTCAAATAGATGTACGTGTGCTACAGGGCAAGCAGGATAGGAATTAATATAAAAACATAGACATCTTAAAATTGAGCTGGATACAGTAAAAGAGAAGCAGAATAGTTTTTGATTGGAGAGCTATTTACTCAAAGCGGTCTCTTGTGAGACACTGCGAAAATTTTAAAAATTGCAAGAAGGAGAACATAAATTTCGTACCTTATGTATTATTCATGGGATATTTTAACTAAGAAAACCGAGCTGATTTATATGATAATCACATAGGATTTATAAATTAATCATTGCTGTTGGAAAACAACTTATCTGGTCCGTATTTTAATGATAATATGCTTCCAAACTCCTCCACTAAGTCTCAGAACAGATTCAATCTCGGGAGTGGAGACAAAAATAAGTTTTATGCCTTTTCTGGAATAACTGCAGTGTTTGTAGGCACGTAAATTTCAACTGAACAAATAGAAGATAATTTTATTGACACAAAACAACCTTTAAAAACAATTTAATGTTTCCCAAAACTACATGAAAAATACACACAAAAATTGACTCCCCTTTGCTGAGTGATCTGGCCTTGATACTCACTTCCTTAGCTAGCAATCCAGATCCTACTTTCTCTGGGCTATGCAACTCAGATACTGACGAAAAAATGCCAGAAACACCCGAGCATGCTTCTTTCTTATCACATCTTCCCAAATTCATAAATTCATGCAAAAATCCCTGCTCGATGAGCTGGAACTAATAATAGCTACAAATTACACACAGGCCTAGCCTGACTAACTGGATAAACGATAGGTGGCTCACAGCCCCTTATTCTCAAAACTATAGACATTTTCTGGCAATTGCAATACACAGAAAATTTGATATAGCAATAGATTCATGTCTGACTTTTGTCTCAAATTGAATCCATCATATTTTGATTTTATAATTTGGACGAGTTTTCTATTTTGACGAGCTGAGTTCACGGTTTGTCAATTTACTCCAACGTTTGCAACACAGTTTAACAACACAACTGGCCAATTTGAAACCCATTTGGCGCAAAACAAACAGATGCTTTTGATCCAGTGGGTTTTCATTGGCTAAAACTTCTTAGCGTACCTCATCTAAGAAACAAAGTTTTTCAATATAACTAGAAGGGATAGAACATCTTACATACCTATCTACGTTATTTCATTAGTGTGGAGAAAAAGCGAATTAGGTACAGCCTTAGTACTACATGGAGTCCCTGAAAATAGTGATGCATTAGCTACAATACGTAGGTTGTTCGACATATTAAAACCTTGTAGGGATCTAAGGCTGAATAAGTAGAGAAAAAATAGGAAAAAAGACAACTTTGCGGGGCCATGCAAGTACAATTTAGTAGCAGTAATGACGTGAGTCGTATACAATCCGACTGCAACAAACTAAAAGAACACAGTGAGTATAACAGAATATCAGTATCACGAGATCTTATACAAGCCCAACAGGATGAAGCAAAGATAAAAAGGAACTACGTATAGGTGGCTGGTAGCAAAAGAATGAGCATTGATGATACCATATCGCAACCTAGCTTTACATTACCATTACCAATGGAACCGACAACAAGCACAAGCAAAAATACTTACATTAAACCCGGAAAGAGGAACGGTAATGCAATGGATAGCAATAGCCAACATAATGCAGCAACAACTGTCACAACTGCAATTTGAAAAGAGAGAAGCCCAGGCATTCCTTCTGTAGTACCTAATACACTTGATATGGGTGAAAGCTGGCAGGATGATTGTGTTAAGCATATTAAGAATTGACTAAACAAAGAAATAATAATGCACATCAATGCTCTATCTCTCTTCAACAAGTTGTACAGTATAGTTAACATTATCCAACACATAAAATGTGACATAATGTGTTAAAGCGAAACTTTCTTAAGCCCCGACAAGACACTACCACAAATCGATGGATATAAAGTATCGATGGATCTTTTGCACAGTTGAAGAAACGTCGTTATGATTGTGTTGCTATATTTATAAATAAAACATTAAACACAAAAACACACAATCAAAGTGGTTAAAATTATTAATCACGGAACTCATGGCTGACATTGAAATAAAAAATCTTTTAATTTGCACGAGCTTTCGACAATACACCTCTGTCTTCCTCAGGAGATCGCATTAATGAGAAATATTTTTAAAAGAATGTGTGCATTGATTTAGTTTAGAAATTTGAAATAAAACTTCATTTGATTTCCAGGAAACTGGTCAGCCTTTTGGAATCATAGGGATTGTCTGTTGGATATGATGAAAAAATGTTCATGGTGGCTGTCTAACCAGAGAGCAAAAACCCTAACTTTTGGTGTTTGTTTGGAAAAGGCTGTCTCAGTGCTAAAATGGATATTGTTGCACCCCAATTCTGGCCTAGACAATATTAGGTTGACTTGAGTAGAGGAACCAAGGTGGCTGACCAAATCGGATTCAAAGTTTTGGTTGATAGTGTTTTCATGTGCCAAGATCCAAAGGTGTTCTTTAAATTTACGGTGGAAATAGCGGGATTCTTTTTCAATCAGTCATCAGTTGGGTTGAGTTGGATGGTTTGATGAGTGTTTTTTGTGAATAAATGTTTTTTACCTGCGGATCCTTCCAGTTTCGAGTGTTTTTCCATTCTGATTTCGACCGATCTTCCTGTCTCTCCGATATATAAAGCATTACACGAGCATTGTTTTTCTTTCACATTCTTAAGAATCACTCCTAGTTTCAGGCCTATAATGTATCCAAATGTGACATCCAATGTTTGACGGAGGTATTGAGTGAGTCTTGTAAGTGGGCCCATGTAAGAAAGTATTAATCGGATCCTTTCGTCTTCTTTAGCTTCATTTTGGAGATTTATCCCATACTCCCAGTGCTTGGCTCCTTCCCCCATTGGTTGAATTCTGGTAGTGATTAATCGATTTGGGTATTCATGTGAATGTAATTGCTGTCTAACTTCTTCAAGTTCAAAATGCAGTTTGTCCGCATCGCATACGATTATAGCATTGAAGACAAGAAAATCAATTACTGATATTTTATGTGCCATGGGATGGTATGAATTGAAGCTCAAATATCGTCCAGTATGTGTAGGGTTTCAGCAAGCGGATTGATGGGGGTTTCCAGATTCATCTCTTTCAAAAGGCCATCTAAAAATACACAATCAAATGTGAAGAGCTAGTCATATCCTCATCTAAAGTGGAAATACTAGTGATTAATGTTAAAATAAAAACCACAAAGGTTTCATAGTAACTTGTGTGCATGGACGACCAGAAGGCATTTTAAGTGATTGACGTGAAACGTCAAAAGTAATGGTCATTTTCTTGTGATTCTTAAAAAATTTTGTTTCGAAGAGATTCACAATGGTAGCAAATCGCAGGATATTTTGCACTTTTTCGGTTATCTACAGTCCTAATTTGAATTGGTATGTAACATGTTCCCAAGAAACTCGTCTCTTCGAAAATATTGGTCCCAAAAATCAGAAGATTTTTTAGTATTTAACATAGCGTATATCAAAACTTTGCACGTTTATTAGTTATGGTGTCTTTTAGACGACCGTGTTATGACATGATGAGTGTCAAACATGACAGAGATGTAACAGACATGATGTGGAAAGACCTCAGTGAAACAGGGAAGATGTACTTTATAATTGGTGATTTCAATTTGAAATATGGGTGGTCCTATAGCAGATTGGAACATATATGAGGAAATACCAACTTGCACAGCTATTGCAGCAACCAACAAGAAATAATAATCCTCTTTTAGATCTCATTATAACCAATAAGCCGGATACATGCCAAGGTACCATTACTGCCAATTCACATATCTCTAACCATTTTGCTGTATCCACACTTGTATCCCATATGAAACCAAAACCTACCAAAATCACTTTCACATATAATACATATGACTTCATGAATGCACATCCACCATCAAGACCTTAACACTCATGTAGTGAATCATTCAATAATACTCACGATGCCTGCCCAGCCTTTGACATATTTCAAGATATGATTTCCCATATCAATCACACACTTGCACCATTACGTAAAACAACAATAACACAGTATGGTCGTTTGCTTAATTTAGGTGAATATACAAAAGCTGTGATGAAACAAATAGAACGAATGTACATTACATGAAAGCTGGCATTGCAGATAAAGATGAATAAACTAAACTGAATAAGCGAGCAAAAACTTTTGTAATGCATGGCACAAAAATTCATTTCAATGTGACATAAGTAAGCGGGGTCTATGGCAAATGGTTACCAAACAAACTAAAGCAAACAACAAGCAGCATATCCTTCAGTGCGGAAAGCATAAACGAGAATTTCTTAACTATATCCAACAAACCAGCATTAAACAACTATAAATGCCCACTTCGGAACACTATTAAAAATAGATTTACTTTAGCAAAAGTAACATTGCCTGATTTATTAAATGCCTGGAAAACCATGAAAAATAAGCAAACCGTAAGAGCAGATAGTCTGGGAATGTGCAATAGAGTATTCACAGCGCGTAAGCCTCACCATTCATTCCAGCTTTTGCCATATATATGCAATTGCCAAAAAATAGCCATTCCAAAGAATCCTAACCCAGCCTCATCAAATGATCTAAGACCAAAAAGCACAGTCCCTGTAGTAGCAAAAATAATGGAAAATGTGTAGACTTTCAACTCAACACGTTATACATACTAATAATATCCTATACACATACCAATTTGGCTTTAGACAAAAGCACAATACAGAGCAAGCTGAATTGCTAATGCTGAATTCTACAAAAAATGCACTACAAAAAAGCGACATACATGCAATTGTTACGCTAGATGTTAGAAAAGCATTTTATTTGGTTAATAGAAATATTTTCTTCTCAAAACTGGAAAACTACGATATAGACTAAACATGGTTCAGACAATATTTAGATTGGCGTCAGCAATACGTCTATTGCATTAATAAAACATCTAGTGTAGTGCAATATGAGCCATCTTTAGTGCAAGGTGGCTGTCTTTCTGGGATTGCATTTACCATTAACATTAATGACATTTACCTCAAAGTTAAAAACAGTGAGTCAGTGCTATTTGCGGATGACTCACATATAGGGAAAGAGATAAGAATGAATGACATTGCTCATGACATGAACCTGCTACAAACTTACTGTCATGAAATATGTAAGTGGTTTAGTGAAAACGACGTGGAGTTGAATAAAAGCAAAACAGAATTGATTGTACACTCCAGAACATTTGCAAAATCCATTACAATGAACCAAGTGATTAATGTGGGAACATATGTGGCTAAAAATTTTATTAAGTCACTTGGGTTATACAAGTATCAAGCTCTACGCTGGGATTTGCACGTCAATCATACTCTGAAAAGCACAAAGCAGTTTGGAAAATTAGAAGCATATGATCACTACTAACACATAACCAACTCAAAATTGTAATTGAATCTCTAGTCTTATCACAAATTTAATATATGGCTGCTGTATTTTGTGACGCTTCAGCGAAAGTAGTATCTCCTTTTAACAAGATGATTAAAGATGCCACTAAAATCCTACCCATGCACACCTCTGACGAAAACCCTAGACCTCCAGAATGGCTGAATATTAAGAAAATGTGACAGTGTAAACTCTTACATCTTTCCTTCCTATCACGTCAAAATCTAGCCCCATTCCCGTTCAAACACATTAATGAATCAGCTGTAGTACTTCGATCTACCAGTAGCAAAGTGGTTAAATTTGTGGAATCGAGTAAATGTGAAACCTACATTCAGAATGTATGTACACAGCTGTGGACAAAATTACTTATACATATTCGTGAATTATTTAAAATCAAAGCTTTTAAAAACAGTGCTGAAAAGCTTATCAGAAGCTGGAGGTTTGAAAATCAAAAGAACCGTGATCCAGATTGTATAAGTAATGAGATTGATGAAGTAATTGCTTCTGTTGGGTTACTGTACAACGATTATTATGTTACTAGATTCTTTGTAAAGAAGACCAATAAACAGACTGACAAAATGTGACCTTACTAAAGTTCCCATTTTAAGCAGAACATTTTCTACGTTAGGGCAAGGTTCACATCTTAATCTGACCATTCTGTACATTACTGCGCAGTCACCAGGTAAATACAACAACTTTGGCCTTATTGTGCAGTTACCAGGTCATTAGAACTATTTTCCTCATATCTGCGCAGTTACCATATCATTATAACTATTTTCCCCATAACTGCGCAGTTACCATGTCATTACAACTATTTTCCTCACAAGTGCGCAGTAACCAGGTCAACAGAACTATTTTCCTTATAACTATGCCGTTACAAGGTCAATATAGGTAAGTAATTTTTCCATAACTGCGCAATTACCATGTCACTAGAACTATTTTGGACTTTATTGCGCCATTACCATGTCACTAGAACTATTTTGGACTTGATTGCGCCATTACCAGGTCAATAGAACTCTTTTCCCCATATTTACGCAGTTACCATGTCACTAGAAATATTTTGCGCTTTATTGCGCAGGTACCAGGTCATTAGAACTGTTTTCCCCATAACTGCGCAGTTACCATGTCATTAGAACTATTTCTCTCATAAGTGCGCAGTTACCAGGTCAAAAGATCTATGTCCCTCATAACTACGCAGCTACCAGATCATTACAACTATTTTCCTCATAACTTCGCAGTTACCAGGTCAATAGAACTGTTTTCCCCATAACTGCGCAGTTACCATGTCATTAGAACTATTTTCCCTATAAGTGCGTAGTTCGCAGATCAGTAGAAGTATTTTATGCTTTACCACGAAGTTATATGGTTAAAAGAACCATTTTCACATTTTCAATAAACTTCAGGCAATGTTTTGTGGCTACAATTTACTAGTTTATAGATCATATTGTAATTTTACCCCTGGCTGGCTGGCTGTTCCTAGTAAAATGTATAGATATGTACATATAATACTTCATAGGTATAGCATACGTCTTCATATACATATAAATATGTTCATCCGAATTACCCCCCAAGGGGGATACTAAGAACGACACCGTGGATACCGTTATCGAACTCGACCTTCCTATTTTAATGGTTAACCTAGTGGTGAAAACAGAATTTGAAAATTCTTAACCGTTTTTCCGTAATCGTGCTCACAAGGAGTCAGTAGACGAACCAACGGACCAACCTAGTAAAATTATAAACATACTTGCCATACTTCGTATGTCAGTCTGTTAATAATCCAAGATGCCTCTTAATCAGTTCGTTAGTTTTCGTTACCCAAATTTTTTAAGTGTACTGTCAGTACCTATAGATGTCAGCATCTGGCGAGGCTGGGTTTTGGGAATGGTGGAAGACGTATGTTGCCCAGTTTAATACAAAGCAGGAAATGAGGGAAGTCCAGGTTTAAAATAATAAGTCGCGGAAAGCTCCAACAATGGAGGGAAATATTGTTTTTGTTTTGTTGTTAGTTGGATATGTTGTATCGCTTTTTGGTGTTTCTCTGGAAAAAAATAATGGTCTGAAGTTAAATATTTATTTGGCGTTATAAAAAAGAAATTTGCAAAAAGAGAGGAAACTGCAACACCACCAAACTTTAGATTAGATAAGGTTGAAGCAGTAAATGTTAATTAAATTAGGTATTGGTAGCCAACGGAAGCCAACGTTAGATTTTTTAATAAAAACTTAAATAACTCAAAAACTATTAATGGTCATGTCTTATATAGTTTTTGTTTGAATCATTTTAATTGTATTACATAGTAAGCATGTATGTGTGCATTATTGGTTTGGGTGGTGAACGTTGCTGTTCACCGCTGCTCAAGCCACTAAAGGTCATTGCAACTCAGTTTCATCTAAGATGATCCCTCTTACGCACGCCCGGGTCAATTTTAAATGTGAGCATCATTTACCGTGCCCTAACATTCCTATCGTAATCATTACAAGTCAATGCAAGTAAATTAATTAGAACCACGCTTTAAGTTTACGCTTTAAAGAGAATAGGAAACTGCGAAGGCCGGCTTTTAAAAATTAAGGCTGAAAAGCTGTGTGTTGCGACCCGAAAACTCACTAAACCCAATAAAAAAGCTGTCAGA
>JAHZNG010004998.1:0-17011 GCA_027744375.1 Orchesellides sinensis | reverse complement strand
GGTCAATTCGTTTTTGAGTTATCGTGTTTACAGACACACAGACACACAGACACACGTCAATGGTAATCACATAAAGCATCCTCAGCTTCGCTTTCGCTGCTTAATAAGAAAAGAAGATGAGTACTGGCCACTAACGCAGTTATCGGGAAATGGTATCTTGATATTCGATTCATATATACATATGTATGATGTCCCTCGTTACATATATACCTCTTCAAAATTTTAAGCAGGGTTTTTGTTGAATACCTTAAATAACGGCTCATTGCTGATGGAAAAAGTAACTAATCTAACTAACTGATCTAAATAAACAATAAATTTAAAAATACGTCGATTTAGAGAATCCCTCATGACTTAACTATAGTGGTGCGAACATTAAAAACAGAATGATTCCATTACATCTCTAACGGTTTTAGACCAATCTCTCGTTTTGCTGTTTGCTCCTCTATTGATTCTTTTTAATATAAAATTGGAAATTGGATACGTAAAGCACTTTATTTTACGATATTCATAAGTTTTTATTCAAAACAGGTTATGCTAGAAACGTTGGTGAAAGCGCCTTTGACAGTACATTGACTGCTGTGCAAAATTAAGCGTTTCGTGAGCAATGACTCGTCATTATAAAGCTAATTCAACCCTTTTTTGCACCCGTTCTATTTCCAAAGCTGATGTTTAAAATTGCAAAGAATCTGTATTTCCTCCACACAACAGTTCATATTATGTACAAATATCCACTTTTATGAAAAGCAATTTCATTCCAATGTATATAACACGGGAATAACACATTGAAGTCCGTTTTATTCTTTTGCTGCTATTCTCAGACTTAGTAAACGCCTGTTTGAAGACATTTCTAGAAGAATACAAGATGACAATAAGGTGTTAATGGTAATCAAATCACGTACGCGTATTGTACTCTCCGCCAGTTCCGGAATTTCTTGCTATGGGTTTTCTTTTCTCTGTAGTCTTGTATTTGTATCTTCATGGTAGCTTCACTCCATGAATGAGTTTAAGATGGAAGAGACATCAACAAATGAATGAAGCATTATTGAATTGAGTTTTAAAGGAGGTGGAATGAAATGGTCTCACCTTCATTTCTAATTTCATGCTATGTCTTTCTCATCAATTCTAAAATTCCTTTCCTTACTTACACCCATTCACCCATCTATCCACCTTGCTTTCTGTTCACGATTTCAGAAACGACATCGACATTCATACGAAAAAAGAGGTCAAAAGATGAGTCAATCTGGTGTAGATTTTGTAATAGTAGTCGCTCGTGCGTTTTACCGTTATGTAATACAATAGAGATGCTCTTCCAAAGCTAGAGAAAAAGAAGATAAAGGAGGCTAGTATACAGCTTATTCGTTTGGGTTGTTAAGCAAACCTAGTGTGCAACCGTTTTACAAGCGCACAGCGTAGATTACACAAACTCTAACAACCAATGGTATTTGAGTGAGATATTATCCTCCTGTCAAACAGACAAGTCAACAAGAGATGCCAGTCAAAAGAAAATCTTTTTCCTACTACGCAAGATGTTACTTGTTAAGTAAAGTTAACGATGTTGGAAGCTGGAAGTTTTTATACTGTAATTGTGACGACAATGACATGTCAATTCCAGTCAATGCTTATGTTTGCACAATCCAAACAATCATTGCTTACACATTTGTATGTACAGCTATACCAACAATACATAATTATATGATAATAAAACTTGGTACATGCGTTTCAGGTTCAGGGTGACTGTGACGGTTCGGATTATAAATAAAAATCCTTTTGTAACCTATTACCTATTGTCCATTAATACATAATTTAAAGTATAAATACGAAAATATTTATTAAAGCTGGGATGTAATTTTTACTTTAGTAATAAAAATGTCGTTATTTTGTCGAATTTTATGCTGCTGCAAAAGTGTAAATTTTACTGTTGAATTTTGTCGAAATGGTCGACAAGAGGTGGGTTACGAACGTCAACTGGAACTTCAATGCAGATGAGAGTATTTCCTTGTTCGCCCCAAACTTCAGCCTTGACTGTGGTCTTAGTCTGAACAAAGAAATAAATAACCATTTAAAAGCCTATTCAAATAAATTAAATACAAGATACACTAAGTTGATGTGGACGTAAGCGATTACTTACAGCTGGGTAGATATTCAAAACGTCGATGCTAGTCCTGAAACTAAATTCTTCATCAGGTTCAGCAGGGCATTGGCCTACAGTGAGTTCGGAGCAAGCGTCACCCTCCCGAACAATAATGTCAATAATCACGTGGGCAGAGATTTTGTACTTTAGAGTCTTGGTGGTTGGAGCTAACAAGTATAAAAGAAAATGTTGCATTAATATGCACCTATTTTAGTAATTGTCATTAAAAATTAACGATGGTTAAGCAATTATAAGATTTTGAAAAACCTCCAAATTTTAGAAAGGCTCTACTTACTGTTGCTGTTCCCGGCTCCGTCCAATTCAATAACGTATGAGCTTCCCTTGTAAAAGACACATGGCACAGCGTCACAGCCTTCAACACGAACTTCTCTCACGGTGGCAGTGGAACCTATTCAATTTGAATGAGAGAGATATTAATTTGCACTAAAATTTTGAATGCAACGAAATTTTTGGCTTTAAGTTTTGAGTAAGCAGTAAAAGTTAATAAGATGACTGGTCTAATTACCGCAATCTGTGACTGGAATGGCACCACCGTGTACGGCAGCAATAGCTGCAGCGAAAAGTACTACGTAGCGGAACATGGTTATAATTACTAGTCCTTTTTAGAGGAATGGGTTGATTTTACAAGGAAGTTATTTGAAGAGTTTCGATCTCAGGAGAGTTTACTCCAATGATGCCATCATGTCATTAAGCTTCGGTTTTCGGTATTTATACATGTCTGGGCAGAAAATGCGTGAAGCAGTTTGTTTTTGCCACTAGTTTTTAGTACTTTAAGACAACATTGCGGTGCGGGATGCACCCTGGACCTGTCAAATTTTTATAAAAAATCATTTGATTGGTACTTGTTGATAAAATGTCATCTCTATTTGATGTGATGTCAAAAAACTGTCATATTGACATATAAGAGTGGACTAAAATCCGAAAATAGTAAAAACAGCTATCATTTAAGTTTGTTTGTTCCATTGTTGAATAAAACAACTTTGGCTTGGAAAGAAACAACCTTGAAAAAATCAGGACATTTCAAGATAGCAAAAGTACATGTGCACTATTTTAAATGTGTGCATGATCATATATTGTTTTGTCCAATGTTTTAAACCTGGTTTTCATTAAGGTTTACACACATAGGATTTGCCCTTATCTATCTATCTATCATATCTATCAATCATAAATTGACAATGCATATCACATCATACAAATTCAGTTACAATAAGTAAAGAACCGGGTGATGAAGGCGTGTGAGTAAAATCGCAATTACATAATTACAAATGTTTAGAATGACATAATTACAAGTAAGATCTTAAATGGGAACAACGCAAAATGGTAAACGATCTGTCAACTATTTTAGTATTATAGCACTATTTAACATTCAACAGTGGATGGAATGAAATTCAAACCTTACAAAGAAGAAAGAAAGATAAATTCAAGAAAAGTTTCAAAATTTTACTTATGGTAGTTGTTTAAAATCATTGTTGGTCGACAACTGTATTTAACTATGATTTTATTTTGATGATTCAAATTCCATTTCAATATTTAATACATGAATCAACACCAATTTATAATTAAAAAACGACCAAAAAGTTGTTGGTGTTTCGTCCAGATTTTTAAGGAGTACTATTTAAATGCCGGCGACAATCCGGCATTGCATTTCGTTGCAAAAATGAATGGATACATATGCAATATATAAGCTTAGCCATAATATATAAGCTCACAGTATAAGCATTTTTATTTTTATCGCTCAGTAATCCGAGCACATTTATGACATTGTTAATTTCTTTCCAAATTCGAAACTACCACTGGCATTTTTAAAACATCCAATATGCAATGAACCATATATCGCAAACACATATCCACACCTATTCTTCGGTTCGCGGTTACTGGTGCGGAAAACAGGTGAGAGTTATTGTCAAATTAAAATTTGTGGCCAGGAAAGTTTTGATGGAAGGTCAAAGATTTGGTTGGGTGGTAAAACACAATAGAAACTATAATTCGGGACTGATGACGTAAATATATTCTTCATTGTCTCATTGCTCACAATATAAAAAAGTCTGTATTCTTGATTTAACTTTGCTAACCCTTTGCAAAATAAGTTTCGATCTTTCTAGACACAAGCCTCATAAAAGGATAATGCCTTGAAGGTTATTCGGTTGATGAACAGAAACAAAATGTAATGGTCAAGCTTATGTGTCAAGCAAATAACAAACCATTATCAGTTTGCGATATAATAATGATAAAGCGTAGCGTAAGTATAACGAGCTACTTGCTCATCCTATAAATTGTACTTTCACTTCTGAAAATAAGTACCATTCTATTCCAACGTGCGGTAGGTAAACACCACTTAGCATGGCTAACAAAATGCTCGCTCTTGTCATGCCACTGCCACGAACAGAAATCTTTTTTATAATCATCAACTCAGAAGTAGGAACAACAAAAAGCCACGCAAATTATAAACATACAAATTTTTGGCAAAGGGTTATATATTGTGTGAAATACTTTCAACTCACCCAGACACATCTCATTACTTTCTTGGTTTATTATTTTTTGCTTTCACTTGCCTTTTCAGAATGTACCATTGCATTCTACAACAAAGATGACATTTTCCCCCCTTTTATCTACTACATGCTTTTACTTACGAAGAAAAGTCTTAAACGGAGCATAAAAATAAAGTTTGAACTTCAAGGCTTTCCGCAAGTCATCAACGCTGTCATAAGCGGAAAACTTGGTTGGGCATGAAATGAAAGCTACATACATATGTGTCGTGTGACATAAGAATTACCGCAGCAGTAGGGTGGCGCATGGTTGGAAAAGTTCTGGTCATCAAGTACCGTTTTAAACATACAAGTTGTATCATTGCGTGACCCTCACCTCTTCATTTCAAAACAGAAAGTTAAAAAAATAAATAAACAAGGCTTCGCGTCGTGATTATCCGATAGAAGGTGGACACGGTTGAATAAAATCTACTGGATATGTTTTTGAGCCTATTGTATCCCAAAATAAAATCTTTTTTTTTTATTCCTTTTGTAATCAAACCTTCTCGGAAGCAAAAATTTAAAACTTTTGAAATATCTATCTATTCACTTAAAAGGTCTTCTGACTGTCTCTATTCTTCTATCTTATAGTGTTCCTTGCTCTATTTGTCTCGTCTATTTCATCATTTTACACAAAAATGCAGTTATGAGATAAGTAATAAAATGAACGAATTTTACTTTTCCGACTGGTATTATGGATCGCATGTGAAACGCCTACCCACAAGTCTCAAGTACATATTGAACACATAAGATTGTTTGTAAGTAAGCAAGTAATGTACATATTCCTTGGCGATGGTGTCGGTGTCATGTCAGTTCAAACAAGAAAATCATAAAATGATATTCTTTTCTACTCAACAGACAATTTTCTTTTTTGTTGTAAAACCGCATTTTTTCATTGAAACAAAAAATTGTTCTTCTATGTCTCAAGCAAAAAAGTTATGAGAAAGAAAGAGTTTTTCTTTTCTTGTTTCAGACTAAATTTTATATAAAAGAGAAAAGCTCTTAAGAAGTAAATTGAATCAATTCAACAGGACGTGCTTTGGTTAGTCTGACCCGGTCTGCTCGGATGTTCCTTGTACATATTTCCATTCCGTTTATTGTACACATAAAAAAGCTTACCCCTCATATTATCCATGTTTTTATTTATTCCGCATGCTTCTTGATATTATTGCCGTTGTTCTCCCCATCTTTCTTATTCTTGATGTTTGCTTTAACACTCGAGAAAACACCTCATTGAGCAGCTGCGTCCCTACAACTTACAACATTGCATGAGTAGAACTAAAGGGAAGAAAAGAAAACAAATTAGTCTGTGACCAACAAAACTAGCTTCCAATTGTTTCTTGTAAAATACATACCTACATAGGTATATAATGAACATACATGCATACATATACATAAGTTTTCTTTTCCAATTTAGGTTATTTATTGAGCCCTTCATCATCCACTCAATTTACTCTGATAATCGAAACAAAAGAGTAACCAAATGAAAATTTAATTGTTTTTCCAATTCACAAAAAAGGTTATAAGTTTAAAAAAAGAAATACCGTATATTTTTCTAGCCCATATGGTACTCATACACACACGTAAAAAGTTTAAATTGATTTAATCTCTTATAAAGCAGGATTTAATCTTTAATCTCTAAAGAATAAAAAACAAAGGGGTTCGAGTGTGTGTTTGCACTTGGGTCAAGTAGGCATTTCTTTTCAAAGAACACGACATGCTTTTCTTAAACGCAATTCTATCCTTCAATTTCGCATACGCTTTCACTTTTTTGCGAAAAAACCCTCCTAGTAAAAAATTTCCGCACCGCAATTCACAATCGCAAGTGTTAATACTGTATTTTTAAACCAACGGCTCACACGCTTTCCTTACTTTGCTTAATGCTTCCAGGAAAAAGTTGATGCAAAATATGCAAGAAAGATATTCATCACGCACATGCAATACGTATGTATGTGTTATCTAGGTACTCATGTGTACTCTGACATGGAAAAGGGAGAAGTTTTTAAGAAAATGTTGAGAGGGTTATATCATGATAAAAAAATCGGCCAACGAAGCAGAATTCTTTTCTCTCACCAAATTCTTATTCTATTTCCTTTCCTGCTTTTTCATCCGACACATTCCACTGACACATCTAGAAAATATAAATGTACATTTGTATGTATGTATATGCATATACATAAAGGTGCAAAAAATAGGCACTTTCCGTTTTTTGAGCTTTATCTCTCCCTCTCTAAATCCATCAAAATTTTTGCTCACTTCGTTTTCTCTCTGTGCTTTCATCACTTCCCCCACATTTTTTTCTTCGGCTTAGCTGCTACTGCTGCCGGTGTTGAGTAAGCTAGTCTTCCGCTACCTGCACATCATATTAGAGTATCAGTGCCAACAGGATTTGGAGAAAATGTATGAGACGTGTAGTGTCTAATGTGCTTTTTCACTTTCCTTTCACTCCAATGAGCATTCATATACCAATCATTCTGTAGTAAGTTTATGAATTTATTATTTACATCATATATCTTTTAAATTTTTCTTATGCTATCATTTCATACACATAAATCAAACAAAAACCTAATTTAATCACAACGTAACACCACAATTCCAAATCGGAAGAAAATTTAATCAATTGAGAGTTGGGCATTGTGCAGCACACCTCGTATCACAAATACATATTCTTGCCTAACCACTCGCACTCATTTGCTATACTTGAAGTCATTATTGCATAAACTTAAAAGACCAACCGCATCAGAATACAAAGGGCGTCTTCTATAATTGTTCTAATATCTTGAGCTGCATCTGGAAACAATGCAGTTTAATAATCAAGTCAAACTAATTCTAAACACGGTTCAAACTCATTGCATGACCAATGGGAATAAGAAACACGGCAGACTGCAGACAAGAGAATTCCAATAATTCTTTGTTGTTTCTTGACCTTTAATATATGTCTAAGAAAGTCTAGAGTTTAGTCGTTTTGTACTACACTAGTATGGAAATACTTATAGTACGTGACATGGCAAAAAGTCACAAAGACCAGTCGTTGGTGTGAAAGGACTTGGAATTTTCTCTAGCTTTTACTTAAGAGAGAATTTCAAGTAGAGAAGACTTTTAATTTTTTCCCTGCCTCTCTCATACTCACATATTATTAGTACACAAGAGATTTATGAGGTTCATCAAGACAGAACAGGGTTAGACTACGAGGCTTGGCCTGCTACTGCTGGTCTGCTCTAATTAGTATTTTACAATCGTACCATTAACCCAACAAGCATTATATGATTCTTTCTCTGGCATGGCACGGTGGAATTTTTTGTGATGAGAGGAGGAGGAGGAGTACACACAAAAAAGTTGAAAACACGGCTCTTCACACGCTTTTTATGTAATGGTTCACAAGACCAAAAGAGAAAAGTGGAGCAACAGCAAAAATCCTAAAGGTATAAACTTCTTTTTATGCCTTTTTACTATGTAAGGCGCATATTACTGCATGTAAACGTGAATCCTGGAGCTTGGTTGTTAAAAATCTGCTCTCTTTGACGTTCTGATGTGTAGGAGTTGAGTATTATCGAGTAGTGTTTGTATGATATCGTCATTTAAGATATTATTCTTTTTATGCTGGGTTTTGTCAAAAAAGTTGTATGCAAATTGTATACCTACTTGACAAAGAGCTCACGTTGCCACCTAGCAGAAGTAATTAACCAGTCTTTACGCATGGGCAAATAAAAAGTCAAAAGCATTCATTCCTTTCTACTAATTTTCATCGTATAAAGTATACAGTTCAACCCCTTCTCTAAGTGGATGGAGTTTTACTACGTAACAAAGCGTTCATTCAACATTTTATTTGGAGATCATGAAATCTGCATTTCCGGAGTCAGTGCTCTATAAAACTTCTATGATCCCGTTTTACCCCAAATTTACTGATATTTATGGTAAAAAACAGAGATCCATTAAAGAATCTCAAGCAAAAATCTGCAAGGATTTGCTTTGATTTATCAGCCTATTACGCTTTTACCACAGATTGAGATAGGAAATGATGGCTAAAAACCCTCTTTGTGTATTAGAAAAAAATCAGCAAAGATAAAAAGTCAAAGTTTGATTCATGAATGCGAAAATTGTTTGCAGACGTATCCTCGTTGTATATAACCGTATGAGATTCTTAAATAATGGAGGAAATCAACTGACAAGAGGGATAACATGCGTGAAGGGAGAGAAAGTAGGTTTTTTTTGTATTATTGCAAACACATCAAATCAAGTATTTTGCTTGTACTACACTAGTACATAACGCTGGAGGATAAAGTCTGCCTACGTTCATTCACAGAAGAAACAAACAAACAAGGCATTTATACATACATCCCAAAGGATTCTTTTTTTCATTTTGTAAAAATTACTCGAAAACACATCGCGAGGAGAAAACATGAATCTTATACATAAATGGCATTAGAAAGGGAGAGTGGTGGAATGGCAAATGTGACTGACTGACTGACTCTTTTTTGAATGAGTTGGGAAGTAATGATGTGCTGCTGGGGCACAGCTGCCACTGTATTATTTTACTTTTGACTTTCTCCCCAGAATTCATTCACATATTATTATGCAGCAAGTGGGGAAAACGTATTTAGTGGAAAAGGATATTGGAGCATTAGAGAATGCACTATATATAGTTAAACCCTATCAAATGAAAAATGTTTTTTTGCAAGACGCATACGAAATCTTTTGTGTTTTTATTCTACTACTTCTTTTTTCAGAAAAAAAGCATGAAACCATTAGCAAAAAACGAATTTGTTGTGTTAGTGTAGTGTAGTTGAGTCGTGAGTGAAAGAAGTCAAAACAAAGCTGAAAGGTTTTACATCAATTCGAATTTTTCAGCTGCTGCTTAGCTGAATTACATACATGAGCATATAAATAATTTACAAGCTTATATAAATATGCATGAATACTTTACTTGAGGGAATTTTAGTGAGTAGAAGGAAAAATTTGTGGATTTTGTTTCAAAAACATTTTTAAAGTGAAAGGGAATCAATAAAATTCTTCAACTGCTCCCATCAATCCTATTATCAATACGAGAAGCCCACTTATTTTTAATGGATTAGTCGCTTTTCTGTCAGCGAAAACCTTTTTAAAGTGTTTGTAATAATAATGCGATTACTGAGTAAGTCATATTTTAACATGGCTGTGCTTTGTTCAGCTTAAACTGAAGCAAAACTGAGCAATTCTGAGAATTTAAGAGAGACTTTCATGAAAACAACATTAAGATTTTAACGTTAACGTTTATATAAACAATCGAAATCGGAATTGTAAGATTTAATGTACGAATGCGTAAAAATTTGTTTCCCAACCCAAACCTTATAGCTTCTATTTTAAAAATCATATCGTTTTCATTGTACAGACATTAGTATAAAGTTATGCTGGAATGCCAGCGCCACTATAGATCTGATTTGCAGATTAACTGACCTAATTTACATAATCTGAAGACGACTTTTCATGTTTAGCGAAAACAAATATAATATGTAATATAAATAGTTTAAATTGTATGTAGTGTTTGCTAATACAATGACTGCATCGAAGTTAACCAGGGCAGCCGCAATTTATGCTTTATTTAGGCAATGGATAACATTATAAAAGAATATACCTACTTCATTGAACGTACGTACAAGGCTGTTAACCATAAAATTCTTTTAGAAAAGAACCCAAATCCGTTTTGGAGCTGCTGACTATTTACGACAGTAAAGTGGGTTTGATGATGAGTTGATACATGAAAGTTCAACTTTAAACAAACACCTTTATCTTTTAGGCGTTTAGAATTTTTTAATTGTATAAATGTTTTTAATAAGCACGTTGACATCTGTATTTTACTTCGGGTATGGGAATTTCCGGTACGAATAATCATTTTAAAGTTTTGATTAACATGGAAAAGTTATCTGCTTAACCAACCAGACTTTATAGTTTATCGCAGTCAGGTGGTTATTATTATTGTATGATCATGATCAGGATCTACCAACAATAATTTGTTGACTTCAGGAGCCTTGAATTCGATTCGGTAGTTCAAATACGATTGGGCTAAACTCAAAACTGACGTTATGAAGGTGTTTCAAATGCAGACAGGTAAATATACACAGGACCTAGCAACATCACAATCACGTTTCTCAAAACTTCTTTATTATACCCAAAACGGAAGCAATTTAGTGGCTAGCACGGGTGCCTATAAGATACCAATGAAAAGAATGGCAAGGTATACTGCTTTCATGCAATTCATCCTTTCCTGTAATAGTAATGATGATCTAAAATGATACAAGTTTCGCAGTCTTGTAGTAGGAGGGAGACATTATGCAAGGAAAAAACTAGAATAATATTTTCCTCAGGAAGTGGTTTCGACTTCTTTTTATACATATGCACGTTTGCTTTCTTCCTGAAGTTTACTTTTCATTTCTTGTAGTTCAGCATCTTTCCCTAGAAAAAGAAAACTTGCTGAAAAGAGAAATAACAAGAAGAGAAAAAAATCCAGCTACACAATGAAATCATTTGTCTTCAAGTTTCCTTTTTTCGGAGAAAGTTTCTGTATTTTTCAAAGGCAGAAATAAAAAAGAAACGATGAGGATAGTAGTCAAATGTGGAAACTTTTAAAAGTTTCTTCTCTTTCACTCTAATTCAGCGCATTTTCAAGAGAAAAGAAAAATATTTTCATTTTTGTAAAAATATACCTATGCAATCTCTTCTTGCAATAAAAAGATAACTTGACTTTATGGCTTCTTCTGTAGAAGTATGGTTTGCATAGCATGACTCATTTTTAAAGATAAGGTCTAAATTTCTGAATGGCAAAGGCTGCGCTTAAAGAACGAAAAAGAATTGATGAAGAACATGGTCTGACTTTGAAAACGGATATAATGATGTGTGTACATTTTTTTGCGTTTGCACTTTGAAAAAATTTCATAAAGGAGAAAGGATACCCTTTTATACAAAAAAAGAATGTTTTAGGAACTTTCTCTATGCCCTTTCCCCATTTAAGCCTATTGTGAGAGCATCTAGTAAATAAAAAAGGAAGAGACGACATGCCATTACTTTATCCTTGTTGAAAAGAAAAGAGGAGATCGTAATCTTCTCAGGTATTCAATTTTTATAGCTCGTAACTCAACATTCACGTACTCCATTACAAAAGACAGTTATGGGAAAAGGTATAATACGACGATAACACTCCTTCATCTTTCAAGATCACCATTTTATCTATCGAATATGTTTTACAACTTGACTCTTTAGACCTTCGCAACACCTTGATTTTCTCCGTCAGATGTATTCAAATCCTTGTACGAGTGTATTATAATATGTAGTCTAGCCTGACTACAAAACATTTTTTCAAGAAGTCTGGGTTAACGCTACGTATAGACAGATCTTTTTGTATACAGCTTGTTGCATCTGTCAGCAAAAAACACGGTTTGTAGTAGTGTCAGAAGAGATAATCTGCTTTTGGGATTATCATATTATTTTGTACAAAGGACAATGTCATTGAAATTGCATGCAGGGATAAAAATGTATGGATATATTCAAGAGCAGACCTGTCAACTGTCATATCATCTTTGTATTCCTGATGTAACAGACATTTCAACAAGATTTAATTTAGAATTCTGAGCTTTTTAGTTCATATACTTACATATTTCTACATATGCGTGTCAAAAATTTCTGGAAACGTTATATTAAAAAAATCTATTTACGCATAAAACTATTTTTGAGTAGCCGTCATTGAATTTTCATTATGCCTTTTTTAACAATGTTGGAGTAAGCCTGACTGGAAGAGCTAACGCCTGACTCTGTCTGATTTTAAGTTACATTCTAGAAAAATAAACCTTTTATTTTTGTTTTTGACAGTTGAATTAAATAGCACGTTACTTACTGACAAAGGTTATGGCTCGTGTAGAGTGTACATGTACTCAACAGTGGAGCTAACGTTATACTTTGAACAGAACCCTTGCCTTACTTTTGAAAAAAATGTATTAATATAGCCTGTGTACTTAATTCCTTGTCATATCACGTGTAGATTTAATGTTTTTTCTAAAAGGTATGTCACTGAGGTTTTCTTAGGTCATTTTCAATGCTGGTTTTAACCAGAAATATCCCGAAAACTTTTCCATGCATACATATCCATTTATAAGTTCAAACACCTGTCTTTGTATATGCATACCATATTGAGCCGCATTTCTATTTTGGTCTATTCCCTTTCTCGAAGCCCTACGGCATGCATTAACACATATAGATACATGTCCTAGTAAAGCAATCTACCTTACAATTTCAATTCCAATAGACAACCGAAGGTTATGAAACGTGTATATAGCATGTTATGTTTTTCTTTTTTATCCAAATCATCGGCATAGTGGGCATAGTCTTTTCTCTGCTCCGAATTCAAGCTCCCAGTGTTCCAGTCCCAATAAACTGAAGGAGTTAAAAACACGTGGCCCGCTGTTACGTACATAGTATGAACATTTATGTGTGGATATATAAACTTATGTACATGGGAATTTATATATACATTACAATGTACAATACAATTTTCTTACGAACTCTTGCACTTGTTACCTTCAAAAAATGAAGATATATGCACATCTTTTCTATGTATTTCACTCCAGCAGTTTCTTTCCAAGCTGAAATAATAATAGTCAATACTGGGCACGGTGATGTAAACAAATCATTTTCGTTTTCCATACTTCTTTGGATAGTTATTATTGCTGTTTACCTAATTTTCCATCAATAAAAGAGGGAGATCTTGTTTGGACAACTTTTTATTAGTAGGGAAGAATGAAAGAATAGTACATTGTAAAAATACATAGCTAACATACCAATATTATTAAGTACATGTGTATAGTGCATCAGTGTACATAGGTAACGTCTGCAATAATAGTATTACTTGATTGTGACATCTGTCACACTTGGTATTATCAAAATAAGTCCCGTTCCACCTTTTGCCGTATATGATGAACAACAAGGTAGTATTACATATAAAGTATCATCAAGTACATAAAATATACATACCTACGACCTACTCAGTATATCACATACATAACCTCTAATAACCCAACAAAAACTGTCAAACTCAAACCCTTTATTTCTTGCTCGGCTCAGTTGTATAGAAAATGTATAACAAAAGTACACTCTTATCACATACATTTTTAATATCTCCATAACCGGTCCACCCAGTTTATTATTCCTTAATATGTGCTGATGAGTGTGCTTTTGTAGTAGTTTAGTAGTATACACTAGAATGAAGATATTGTGATAAGGATATTTAAACAGGCATTCACATGGCATGTCAGTGGCGTGACTCCTCTGTTTTCCTCTGACTTTTCAGGATTATTTAGTCCAACGACCAAACCACGAGACGCCTAAGACTACCACGGCCACTTGTATGTGTATTTAATTCTCAACTTAAGAGAGAGTGGCTCTTTCGTATTACTGATTGCATGTATATCAGCGAAAAGCAGGCTTAAAAAGAGTTGACTTGTTTTTTTAGCAGTTGTAATGCAAATGCTAATGCCACTACAACTACGAGCATCATTTGCATAAAGCCCATTTCAGTATTTTTCTTATCAGTCAGTTGTAGGCCGTCCACGGAGTACACACTAGCACTCGAGACGAGACTTTTTGTAGCGTATTTTGGGTGAGTTGGCACTTGGCACTACATTCCATTTAATTTTTTTCGTTCTATAAATGTATTACAAAATAATAATACCACACTACGGTACCATATTTACATTCCAGTAAGAAGAGGACAACCACCGGGGAAAGCTGGACTAGTGTGCAGACCTTGCCATTTTCCTATCTCCTTTGCTTATCAGGTATGTATGCGTATGTGTATATTAATTCAGTAATTTATGCTCTCTTTCCCTTGACAAAAGTGTGTAAACATTTTATGAGGCGTTCCTATATATATGTATATGTATGCAATTATATGCATAAGCCTCTCTTTGACCCGCAACCTGACCAACCTGTGTAATTGGGTAAATTGATTGGGAGTGACGTGTGCTTTATCCTTTTTAACAATTGATTCTGTGTACGGAAAGTCGCAGGATGGATGATAAAATAAAAATAGCTTTTTCCTAATCGCATTATTGATTGATTGGCAGGTTACTTTTGGATATTAGAGGAGCAAAGGGCACCACAGGTTGGTTTAACTTTAATCATCATGAGCTGGCTTCAATCCCTCCGTGGAAAAAGTGCTGTTGTGACCGGTAGTACAAGTGGAATTGGATGGGGGATTGTCACTCAGTTTGCCAAGGCAGGTTGTAGAGTCATGTTCCATGGACTTGAAACGGAATCTCAAATCTCCAATTTAAAATCCGAACTAGGCTCCTTTTCCAATGACAAGGTGGCCTACTCATCTCACAATCTAGCGGATCCGAACCAATGCAAATCCCTCATTGACCACGCTACCAAAGAGTTAGGCAAGGTGGACATTTTGGTGAATAATGCAGGCGTTCAGTTCACCGCACCTGTTCATGAGTTTCCTCCAGACAAATGGAAATGGCTTATTGATGTCAACCTAAATGCGCCTTACCATCTTACGCGACACGTCATTCCACAAATGTATGAGAGGAAGTGGGGTCGGCTTATTCACATTTCAAGTGCTCATGGAAAGGTAGCTTCAAGGAATTTGCTAATGACAAAGGCATTTCTTTCGATGTGGCCAAGATGGAACTACTTCTGGAGAAACAGCCTAGTGGAGAGTTTGTCAATCCAGAAGATCTAGGAGCATTTGCTGTGTTTCTTAGCACAGATGCTGCTGCACAAGTTACTGGTGCTGCTCTTTCCATGGATGGTGCATGGACCGTTCCATAAATTTCTAATCAAGCAAATGTACAAAGTGCCTGTACAAATGTACAGCATGCATTCGGATGCAGATTAAAAACTAAAGAGATTTTACATTCTTCAAAACTTCAAATAAAGGACAGTGTTCGGACTCACGTGTGGGTGGAATGCTTTATAATTTATGTGACATGTTATAAATGAATAAAACTAGTTTTATTAAATACATTCTCTCTCGCTGCAGTATATTGCATTTTCATGTCTGCAGCAAATACACCAAAGCAAATTGCATACACTGCCAAAAAATGTACTGAAATGGAATTTCATGGAGACATAAATGATAAAATGTATGTACACAGACTCCTAGACATGTCTATCATCTGCATATAAATATCATTGTGAAATTCAATATTGTACTGACAGTACAGTACAGTACTGTGTTCGTTCATGGCTTGAACAGTATGCTTCAAATAAATGCAACGCTTATGCAACTTCTCTTATGGACGTATGCTTATGAAATTCCTGCCGGGACAACTTTTTCTACTCGTTGCTGCAACTCTCCTGCAATTTCATTTTCACACGGTGACATTCTCATAAAATATTCATGCTGACTTCTATCTAAGAGAGGAAGGCATAGCATCAATTTTTGTATTTTCATGTAAGATAACTCTTTTACGTTAGATTTAGCTGATGCATCGATAAACCTTGCCAAAGTCTACTGCAGTATTTTAACTAAATTTTCAGGATTACTTACTTGAGCATAACATTACCCGTTACAAAAATGTACGAGTAGATTTTTAGATTATATATCCAAATTGTTATATTATAAGAGTCTCCTCCAAAATTGCTACTTGTGTTTTAGATTGAAGGAGTTTATGTGTTATGTTGTATTTACCTGTGAAGTCCTTGGGCTTTTTCAAGGGACTTTCACAAGAAACCTTTATGGGAGTTTACTGATTTAGATCTTTGTGTCTGCCAACAACGAATAATGAAGTAACAAGAATCCAGGTGTCTATTCAAAAATTTCATAACAATCAAAATTTTTGTGCCAAGGCCAGGACCAAAAACCATCAGGCCTTTGGTTTCCAGTATACGAATTCCGTCATTTTACATTGGAAAAGATGGCAACTATGCACATAGAAACAATTTCGTATATTAGATTCGGCACACTTTTTTTATAGCTTTTTAGGAGACCTGGGTTCTAGATACTTATATGTTCCAAGTCTGCCAATTCAATAGGCAGTTGGCAAAATCTGTCCGTAAGTCCCGTTAGCCCCGTAACCGTAACCATAGTGCATAAATGAACCATGTATTTTTAACGAATTACGGGAGTTACAGTAACGTTACGGAAAAAGTTCTTTTTGTTCTCAGCTTTATGTATAGACTTAATATAAGTGATTAAATATTCCTCCGTTCCTGCAATACATTCATCACATTATTTTGAACGACACGTAGAATGCTAATTAGCATATGTAAAAACATTTTAAACCGACGATAGGATAATTAGGCGAGGCGGTAATGTCTGGTGTACTAACTTATGAAGTAGGCAAAAATCAAACACTTTTTT
>JAHZNG010004997.1:0-12547 GCA_027744375.1 Orchesellides sinensis | reverse complement strand
AGTGGAGGACCAGCAAGAAGTATTGAACAGGGCTACTTAGCCGGCGTTGTAAGTTGGGGTGAAGGTTGGTGTTCATAACATAATGTATAATTAAATATAAAATTATAAGTCAGCATGGAATAGTAGTTCATATCCTTTTTATAATAATAGGATGTGCAGATAAAAGATATCCTGGAGTTTACACGGAAGTCTCCTATTTTATTGATTGGATCAACGAAAATGTTGCTAACTACATCGAAGAGACCAAGAAGTAGTTGCAAACAACCTTCCCACATCTACCTTAAAACCTTCTAAATTATATAATCTGTATATTTCTTAACGATCTGAAAAAAGTTAAAGTGTACAGTTATGTAGGTATTTGTATGAATAAAATCTTATTTCAGTCTTGATTGGTACTCGGATAATTTTCAAAAATTAGCAGGCGGCAGTTGTAGGCAAGTTTTGCATAAAGCACAAGCATTTTATGTCGAAACATTGTAATAGTTTTGCCAAACTAATTTAAGTGAAATATTTCATTAAAATGGTGAAATTTTATGGAGTATGATGCCAATAAGCCGCAGTATAAAGACTAACAATTCATCTATTTTTGGATCTTTGCTGGCGACCGAGCATGTTATCATAATTAACTACGCAGTTTTGTTTACTTTGCATACTATTCCCTGCAGGATATGAATATATGATATTCAATGTATCCTGATTCCTGGGTATGACTCGATAAACGAAACATGTGTGTATGACGGAAACCCACATAATAATTAAGATTATTAGTATAGTAGTAGAATTATACATATCTTATATTGTGCAATTGATTCAAGCATTTTTGTTTAACAAAATGACTTAACACATGATTAAGTGATTCTTTGTTGTAAATAGTAATGTTAATCAGTCATAAGCCGCAACCCATTAATAGGCTAAAATACAGAATTAGAACAATACCATTATGTAGCATATGTAGGTATACCATTACACGTGAAATAAAGGCGACTGTTTATCTGCCTGCATCTTCATTATTCCATACAAGCTACAATGACATTTTCGATTTTCGACGCATCAAATAATTAAGGAAACTATCTGTGCTTTCAGAGTAATCCGCAAATCTGCGCAGTATCAAAACTGTAATAACTGCATCTTACTTACCACTTACCTGTAACACCAGTAATTTGCCTGCTATGAATCATGTGTGTTAACCAAATGTACTACATGCGATTGTCTGTGACATCATGCATCAGTGTATCCACAAATTACCAAGAAAATTGCATCCAACGCTTACAAAAGGAACAAAGGTATTTCCTTATGAGAAGCAAATTTTTCAGCAGAATCGTTCTTTTGGACATTGTTACAGAATATCCATAGGATGCGGATATTTGAACATAATAAAAATGAAGAATTTTGTGAAAGAAGGTGTAGTTGTAAAAATAGGTCTGGAACAGATAAGTTTACTTGTAAAAGATTGGACGTACAACTGTTGTGTGGAAGTTATAGAAATCTATAAAATTATATGTTAACATAAAAAGAAAATGAAGACTGTACTAACTTATGGAACTTTACTAGCATTTGGACATGGTATAGAAAGATACATATTCATAATTTGGAAGTTCATTCAAAAGTGTACTAAAAATTGTATGGAGTTGACCGATTTATAATTTATTCACTCTTTATTAGCTCTTGCCAGGCCACACTATCGAAATAGGCTCGACGCAGAACCATTTATTGTCGGAGGAATTCCAGCAAAGCAAGGCGAGCTTCCATATCAGCTCGCTCTTTTACAAGACGACCGGCAGCATTGTGGTGCTTCTCTAATTGAAGTTCAAGGTATCCTTGTAGGTCTTACTGCAGCCCACTGTAAACTAAGTGAAAATGTGGAATCGTATACATTGGTAGGAGGAGACGCTTCTTTTAGTGACTCTACAGGCCTTGAACAAATAAGGAACGTAACTAAATTTAAAATTCATGATCAGTACCGCGTTAGCTCCATTATAACTCCTACTCCTGTACACGACATAGCCCTGTTGTTCATTAACCAACCTTTTGAGATCAACGAAAATGTTCGTCCAATTCGGTTACCTGAAGCTGGACAACAAACCGCGGGTGAGTACTTACTTTAGAAAGACGATACCGAAACATTATTGCTTGATTTTTTAAACAAAATATATGTATTTTTCCTATGCTATAAAAATTACAATAGGCGAATTGAAGGTGTCTGGTTGGGGGATGGTAAGGAGGTTTGAACCTCCTTCGGATATTTTACGGAAAGTAGTAGTCCCAGTGGTTGATGACAAAACATGCCAAGATGCATACAGAGACCAGAATAAGGACATTTATGTAAGGTTTCTTTGTGCAGGATATTTAGGAGTTGGAGGGAAAGATATTTGTGACGGTTAGTGGATCAACTGTTAAAGCTTATCTTAACAGAGGTCATTAATTAATAAACTTCGGGATCCTTCAACCACGATGCTAACGATCCCAAAATCTCATGATGTACAAATCTTATGTATTTTGGCTTTGGCTGAATTAGATTTAAAATGTTTTTTAAATTCTTTAGGGGACAGTGGAGGACCCGCTGTTAGTATAGACGGTGGATATTTAGCTGGGGTAGTGAGCGGGGGAATAGGTTCGTACTTTTTAAAACTAGTCTGGTTTGTTGCTTTTAAAATACATAGAGACTAATTCCTCATTATGATAAATGACAGGATGTGCACATCCAAATTACCCTGGTATTCACACGGAGGTTTCATACTATATTGACTGGATAAACAAATCTGTAGCTAAACATATTGAGGAAATCAAAATGAAATAAAAATGAACATATTATCCCTTGGTGTATGAACTAATTGTGGTAACGTATTACATATTATATTTTTGCTGTTCTGTGAAACTTTAATATGCATGAATTATGAAAGTTTGCATCCTAAACACTTGAATGCCCCTTTTATTGGTACCTTTGTTTGTGTAATGGCGACAAGCGGAAAATTTTTCGATTGAAATATGCAAATTGAAGCTTTCAGAATCAAGTTATATGATAATATGATAAATATTGCATTACATTAAATCATTTCTGTGATGCTTTATTTTTACATACTTGCACTTAAACATTAAATGTTATTAAACACTTAAGAAATTTTCTTATGATCAGTCAGAGGAATCAGATAATCAGATATTGAATGGTTTAGAATGGTGCATAACATTATCACATTGCTACCCTGAATTGCATTAATGATCTATGACATCTGAAGAGCAACCGGTTTCTAAAAATCATATTAGCTACTTTTATGTTCTAAAGGGCAATGTCGAGACTTTCAAATAACTATCAAAGTGTGAACATTGAATTTCACTTTCTCGCCAATCAGATTCACAATAAAAGGCTTCCCAAAGTAAAGATCCAATTTTTTGTAACTCCAAGTACAGCACAATGCACAGTGATAAAGGAGCTTGACAATGAGCACCTTGCTGAATTTATTTTTTATACTTCAATACGTTTTATTTGTTGCGGCGGCTGCAAAAATTCGTAAGTTTCTTGAGCACTTGTTGTAATTGTAAATTAGAACTTCAGGTAACTATTTAAGTTTTTTAAATTTATTATATTATACATATTCATAAAATATAGCCAAAAATTCCACCAGGGAAGAACTATTAGATGAGAAGGAAAGGATAATTGGTGGTGAAATTCCCGCTGAGGGAGAGCTAAAGTATCAACTCAGTCTCCGTCGATTTAATTTTCACCATTGTGGAGCATCTCTGATTGAAGTTGAAGGAATACAAGTGGGACTAACTGCTGCCCATTGTACTGAGAATATTGATCCAGAAGAGTTAACGTTAGTAGCTGGTGATGCCCGGTTGACGGATAAAAGTGGGAGGGAACAGGCCCGAAATGTTACCAGAATCGTTAATCACGAAGATTATGACCCCGAAACAATTTCATTTGATATAGGTCTTGTGTTTCTTGAAGCTCCATTTACAATCAACAACTGGGTAGGACCAATACCTTTGCCTGAGGAGGGACAGGAAACAGCAGGTTTAAATCAAGCGTTTGCTCTTTTAAGTTCTGCATGTTACCTTTTCATACAAATGCTCAAAATAAACCGACAGGAACAGGAATCGTTAGTGGCTGGGGAATTTATGACTACCAAGGCTACTTCAATGACAACCTGACCAAACTGGAAGTTCCAATTGTAAATGACAAATTGTGCAAAGAGGCTTATTCTCCATTGGAGTACGAATTTTTTGACCATTTCATTTGCGCAGGATATCTTGGCGTTATAGCTTCAAAAGATTCTTGTAAAGGGTGAGTGCTACTTCAAACCTTCAAAATTAACACTTGTTGTATAATGTAACTTTGAGCCTATGTTTGTGTACATGTATTGCAGAGATTCCGGTGGACCTCTCAAAAGCGTAGAAGGTGGTTATCTAGCAGGAATCGTTTCATGGAGTGAAGGTAATTAGGTATATGTGCCATGTGCGGGTGTTATATACTTCAAAAATGTAACTAAATTTTTATCGAATTTTTATAGGATGTGCCCATCCGAGATTTCCTGGTGTCCATACCGAAGTTGCTTATTTTGTTGACTGGATAAATGAGCAGGTTTCCAAGTACGCAAACACCATACTCGACCAAAACGCTAAACTAGCGGTTGTACCCAAAAAATCAAAATCGAATTCTACCATTGCTGTAAAATTAAACACAGCATAATTTATTCATAACTTATTTCGTATAAATTCAAGCAATAAACCAAACATTGACACAATGTAGCCCGACGCTACACACGCAAATATTTTATAAAACACAAGCGAGGGTATTCCTGTAGAATCATCGTTTGGGTTAAACCTTGGCGCATCTGAATTCTGAAAATTGCTGAAGTAGTAGAATTTTTGTAGCAAGGATTGTCGATTCTCGGTAAAAACAGGGTGATCAAGTAACACTGGCACTTTGTGCCTAACTATATTTAAAGTATCTCGGTTAGTCTCATACTTCTCCCATCTTTGGTACAGACCAGACTCATACAATGCATCAAATGCAGATGACAGCATTACTGAAAAACTAAACCGAGGAGTACACCAAAAAATATTGGTTGTTATTTCTGAAACAGGCTTCGGCTCAGAAGTCCATTTACCAATGAGCATATTTAGAGAAGTAAGCATTGAGATTTTGGATGTGGAATCCATCATTGCAAACTGAGATGGAAAAATGTATGAGGTGTTATCTATATCGTTAGTAATTACCATGCCTGGAATGGCAATCCCGTTAAAAAGCACGGTAAAGTCTCTGGTTGGAAATTTTATTTGGTTAAAAAGACTTCTGTAAATCTTATTGGTTTCCAATATTTCCCCAAAATGATGTTCAATTGTTGACTCCACACTAATTATACCATCCTTAATCAAACGTAAATATGAGTGCGTCACCACTGGAAGTCTGCTTTCTACCAGTAGCTCTAACGTGTCAGGAAAATAAATTTTTGGATGCTTTGTCAACAGCGAGAATAGAGCACCTTCATAGCAAGTTCCTAAAATAAGGGACATAAGCGCCCACAGCGTCCAGATTCCGAGCATGGCTCTCTTTGTTCTAACAGAAAACAACTGTGTATGATTCATACTTTTAGACCCTGCATATTCTAGGAGTAGGGCAAACGAGTTAAACCAAATTTCGACAAAACCAATTCCATTCAAATGAGATAACTTACGAGCGCAATATAAAACAACAGAAATACTTGTCACGGTTAGTAAAACAAGTAACCAAACTAGGTAGCCATACGGTTTTAGAAATGCTTCCAAATGATTTCTTGGCTCTTCCGAAGTCACCACAATAAAATTATAACTTTTCCGAATTATTCCGTTGTTTGGAATAACATTTTTTTCTTGAGTAATCATCGCTGCTGTCTTAGATGTTATCACGGCGCTGAATACTAAAAAGGCGTCATTTTGTCTTTGCGATTTGGTAACAGTAAAATTGAACTTTTGAGATAGAACAAATGTCACACAAGGAGCCATTATCACATGCAACATTTTGTAGATATTGCACTGATATTCATAATATTGAGGGAAAAATGCAGTGTAAATATTAATAGCTGGAAACTCCACACCATCTAAATTGGAATGGACTCGTCGCCACAGGCGTCGTAGATTGGAAAGTTTCATACTATCTCTGTAATCTAGTAAGGATACCTTTTGGAATGTAATTGAAGGAAGAGGGGAATATAACATTGTAATTAAGGAATAATTGTAGATTTCAAACAGTATCGATTGCAAACGCGTTCCCAACAGCAAGTCATATATTGTTTCATTGTTGTAACTCTTATAGCAGCTGTGTAATCTTAAGAAAATTATAACGTCTGGTTGGTTTAATATATCTATATGGGTGCGAATATGGTGCAGCTGTGAAGTATTGGTTGGAATAATATACAGTTGAACCGAGCACTTCGAGTATTTTGTGGAAAATAAGGGTTGTATTGAATTTGAAACTTCTGCATTTTCCACTCTAAAAGTTGCAGATTGATTGAAAAGCAGAATGAAGTAGTTTAAAGATTTCAAAGTCTCGTCATTTTTTCGATTTGTACTCCCGAAGAAAAAACTGAAGTGGCAATCTAAAAAATTCCTCAGAAATTTTTTAACTGCTGAGTTGGTTTGGTAGTCAAGCTGTGTATTACAGTTGGAAGCAAAGACATTTACAAATAGAGTAAATATGAATAGAGTGATGCTAGCCATGCCCAACTTTCTGCAAGATATGGAGACTTAAGCTATTATCAATTTTTAACATTGAAAACCCTAGGTTATTTTGAAGTTTCTATTACTTGAATATTTCTTCAGTACAATACTTAAGCAGTATTGGACTTATCAAACATTTAGGAATCCAAGCTCAATGGTATAAAATGAAATGCATTCATAAGTCATAACTGGAATTTGTAATTTATCCATAATACGTATAGGTATTTTTGAAATCTTTACTTTAAGCAGGTCGTTTTAGGGGAGGGAAGAACAGCTCTTTTATTTCATTAATACTTTGTTGCAAAAGATACTTACAGAATGAAGAATTTCTTTGTAAGGGCAAAATCAGTTAATTGACTCCATATTATGCAAATACTTTAATGGTAATAACATGGTAATTATCAGACATTACAGAGCTTCTTTCTTTCTTTACAATATGCCAAACATGTCCTGATACTACAAAATACTGATAATATTAGGTTTTAGTGCATTAGGAAATGGAATTCAAAACTGATACTTCACAATTACATCAATTTGCAATCGATCATGCAACCGATTTTGCATTGAAGAGAGTTTAGGTAACTTATTCATAAGTATGAAGTAGGTATTTTAAAATGCTTGTTCTGTCCACGTGTACAGTTCATTATGTATGTTTCTCTATAATACACGTTAGTAAAGTTCATAATCCAAGTCCAGTCTAGTCTAATTGATGAAAATTCGTTAACCAAATTAACCATTCTATTGTACTCATTTGAAGTTTCATGAAAATAGTCTTAAATGATTTATTAAGCAATTGATGAATGTTTACGGAAATTATGTACATAAACTTGATTAGTTAACCTCCGGCGTTTATTGACCGGAAAGGACTTAATTAGGCAATAGAATACTGCCGGAATGTACATTGTATATTGTGAAATATAATTATATACACTTGTGATGACAATTTGTAGTTAATGTAGTATAGTAGTTCACCAATTCAATTAATATAATATAATAGCTGTGTTTAATCGATTTAATAGGAAAGCCTTAAAGTTTATTAGAATTTCGGCAAATAATATAGAACAAGAAAACCCTAAGCATAACACCATGTACCAGACAATTGTAATGTAAGCTTTGGCTGGTAGCATTCCTGATGTCTTCGACTCTTTCATTTTAGTCAGATACACGTAATGAAATAAAGTTTGAAGAGAAATTTTGTTCTGTTTCGAAATTACTTTAGGATCTTTATAAGTCCTGGGAGCTTTAACCGTACTATTTTTCTTTTTATACAACTTTAAAGCAGCCTCTTTAATATAATATATTATATCATCCCTAATGTAAAACTTGTTCCATCTTTCATACAACCCTGTTTCATACAACTGTGCAATCTTACTTTTAAATCTGGTATACAAATAGTTTTCTTTTAGAGTCCAAGCCGACCTACTAAGAAACATTGGCAATGGCTGAACATTAGACACCCATTTACTTGTAAAGAAAGTTAAATGCATTCTGAAGAGTTGTGTATGGTCTTTCCGATCAATAAAAAAGAACTTTGGAGGAATGACTATTGTTTTGTTTGTATCTTTATTGTAAATCTTGTGATCCTTCATAATACTAACTGTTGCACTTCCAGTATTGCCCCCAAGCCATTCAAGCTTGTTATACAAGGTCCCATAAACTGATGTATTGTATTCCGGGTGGTTTTTCAGAATATCCGATAGTATGGCGTCTTTAAGTATAGATCTAACCAGAGGTGTATAATTTAAAGTTAGTGTCATTGGCACTTGTGTACAAATTAAAATATTACTGTTGACAATGGCATCTAAGGTATTCGGGATCCACGGAGTTGGAGCGTTGGCCAAGAATGAAAATAAAGTTCCTTTGTAATTCTGACTTAGACAGAGGGCAGCGAAGCTCCAAAGAGACCACAGTAGAACGGATACAGAATTTTTCTTCATGAGCCTTGAAATCTCTATCGCCGGCTGGTCAAGTAAAGTTCCCATTGTTGAGCACCATACAGATATGGCACTGCAACAGAAGTAATCCTAGGAAGTAAGTGAAGATCCTGTAGGAACTTGTTGGAGATTCTAAACTCAATTGATAAGATTACTGTGAGTAGTAATATAGAAATGATTAAGCTTATCCAAATGTTTAAATCAAACGGTTGAATGATAGCTCGCAAGTTATTTGGATGCTGGTCCGAGACCATTATAAACCCATAAGGCTCCGCTTCAATGGCATAGCTGAGCATTTGATATTTTCTGTTGGTAATCCAATAAGAATTGGTTTCCGATACGAGCATTCCACTATATATTGAACTGTGTGTTATAACTGTAGCCAGGTGAGGGGAGCGGTTGTAAATAGAAGTAAAGTTTAGACTTGCTTTCAACATAAAATACGTGCAAAAAATTGCAGATACTACATAAATTTTGTGGATGTTGCACTTCCACTTTCGCACGGCTGGAAATGATTCATACTCCATGTTAAGCTTTATAAGGATTCCATTAAGGTTGTAGTAAAGACGTGCCCACTGAGACTTGTAACTTTCAATGTTTTCATCAGTTTGTATGCTTACCTGAGTTTTACAACTTATGCAAAGCATTTGCACAGAGGAAAAGTTTGTAATTGTGAAGAACATTGAGGGATATCCCAAATGGGCAAGCTCATCTAGATCTGTAGATTCTATTGTGGTGTTATCCGTTTCGTTTGAGGAAACTAAAAACCACATGAATTCTGGTCGCCGACTTACGTCCTCAGTTTGAGAAATCACTTTCATTTGCTGCTGAAGGTGAAGCTGCACATAGCAGGTTTGAAATTTTCTGTGTGGCTGGAATTTTCTGCTTCGTTGAAAAGTAAGCAGATTTGCAATGATCGTAGTTATGTTACGGTTCTGAATTGTAAAAGGTGACCTTCCTGCATAAAAGTCAAGGATTGGCGAGTACGTAC
This sequence comes from Orchesellides sinensis, assembly GCA_027744375.1. Taxonomy (NCBI): domain Eukaryota; kingdom Metazoa; phylum Arthropoda; class Collembola; order Entomobryomorpha; family Orchesellidae; genus Orchesellides; species Orchesellides sinensis. Next base: position 2,926 of record JAHZNG010004997.1, on the reverse strand, counting down.
TCCAGTCATTGTCAAGTTCCCAGTTGTCCCCTAAATGAAATCTAAAAAGGCAATGGTTAAAATTCTGCAGGAATGTCTGTACTTCTTCTGATATTGTCACAGGTTTCCAAATAGCATTGTTTAAAGGAACATCAAGTTCCATTTTACAATCGGGAAATATTTGCACTGCAAAAATGAATAGCAATTGGTGAAAAACGAAAAAATTTCCCATTTCGATTGAAAGTGGTTAAAAACAAACTTCTTGGAAAATGGATACACATCAAATGCATAATATTAGAATGTTTTGAGCTTCCAGTTCCCTGTTCAACATTAAAAATTTACATTAGAATTAAGACTCAATGCCAAAGCTATTTATTTTGTTAGCCTAGAATTGAAATTAAATGTCCATCCGAATTCTGGAGAGATTGTCATATGTCAAAGTTTACGTTGTAGTGTTTGAGTTTGATCGTAACACTATCAAACTGCTGACATCGGCTTCAATCCAACCTTGTCAAATCAAACATGTGTTTAATTTAGTTTAGTAGTATGAGTAATCCCTTGAGCCGATTTTACATTTTACGGAGCATTCTACTTATTAAAGTAAACCAATGAAATAAATACGTGTACGAATGACTTTTACAATTGTCTAACGCATAAACCCACTCCAATTAAACAATTTCATTCGAAAAACTTAAACTATAATAAATTCGATTGTTAAGATTTAAACTCCTCAGTACCAGTAGTGTTAGAAGCAAGGTACAGCATTAGGCGTAGCCTTGCATATATAATACCCTGCTGACTGCACATTAATCTCAATTAAACAACCTGGCATGGCAGCTGTTTAATTAAAAACACCGATCTATGCGCATTGAAACGTCAAACTTTGGGATTGTATGTAGATAAATAAATGCTCTTTTAATGGCACGAATTATATACAAATACTACTAAGTTTAAATCTAATTTTAATTTTAAATGTTACAGCTAAGAATCTGTTCGTAACAAAGTAGCATTTCATTCTTGCACCACACCAAAATCCATTTTCACATATGCACGTAATATACATAGATGACTTACGGCTGTAAGAGATAACCTATAACAAATAAATTAGATTTAACAGATTTTGGATTTCTAAAACATTAACCAACTTTCTCCATGAACGTTTTGGATAACAGTGCATTGCACTATTAACGAATTTAATAGCGTCGGATACGGACCTTTACCACAATTTCAAGCACCAAAACCATACATGCCATTCCAAGACACAGAAGTGTGTAGTAAACCATAATAAAATAAATCTTTTCTGGTAAAGCTTCTGAAACACTGGACTCCTTAAGTTCATTGAAAAACATGTAACTGTAAACCCGATCATATGCCACTTTATGAAATAATCGTTTCTGAGCCTGCTTTTTAATCGCTGAAGTCTGGCCAATATTGCTTACTTCATGATGCGGCGGTTGAGTTATTAATTGTTTATATACATGTTTTACAAAGTAACAGTCCCTAGTTAATTTTTGAAAATTTTCCCATCGTGTGTAGATTCCTGACTCGTATAGGTGCGCTATCGAAGTCTTAAACATAAAATATAAATAGGTTTCCTTTATTATCCACGCAGCTCTAGTCGAAAAAACCGGCAAGGACTTCGGGCTGGACACCCACTTATCAGAAAAGAATTTTAGCAGCGTTTTTTGTAACAGCACGTCAGATTTTGGATCAATCAGTATCAACTTAGGTGGTAGTTTAATTATCGCCTTTGAATGTGTATTGTTGACTGGCCTATACTTTAAAAACCCCAACGTGATTTCTGACAAATCATTTCCGAGCCACGTCAGAGATTGATTTAACCTTTTGTAAACGGAGTAGTTCCCACCTGCTCTAGCAGCCCCTGCTATCATGTCTCTCAGGTGGACATTTTTCAAGGTAGAGTGAACATACCGTATGGAACTACTTCCATTGCTCCTGACTAGCAGTGATGCCTCAGTTGTTCCAAGAAATATTCTGCTGTCTACAATGGAGCTCAATGAATCTGGAACCCACACTGAAGGAGTTTGTGTCAAGAATGAAAACAGAGACCCTTTATATGCCTGACTGAGGGTGAGAGCCACTACACTCCAAAGTGACCACAGCATTACACTCAGCATTGACTTCTTGGTTACAGTAGTAATGTCTGGGGCTGGTTGATCCAGCAACATAAACAATACGGTAAAGAATGTTTTGAATGGTGAAGGCATGTGTACTTTGGATTTCTTTGTTCTTGCAGATTCAGCGTTTGTGTAAAATATCAAGGTCAATGAAACTGTAGCTAATATAATTATCCCCCAAGTTTTAATATCAAAGGGTTGGAGAATAGCAATAAAATTGCTGGGAGCTTCATCCAAAATCAAATTGTACCCGTATGGCTCTGATTCGACAGCATAGCTTAGAAATTGATATTTCCCCCGTTTCATCCAACCCATATTACCTGACGATATTAGTATTCCTGATTCGAAATATGCATGCGGTGTAATATTTCGAGATTTTATATCTGCTTCTGAAACAGCAGTATAATTTAGTCGCTTCATGAGCATAAAGTACACGCAATAAATTTCTTGAACCATATTGTTTTTATGAATGTTGCATTCTCCAAAGCGTTTGTCCGGATTTGGTCCCAAATTTCCACTAATGGAAACGGGACTTTTATGAAGATTACCGTGAAGATTCTTCCATACATTACGGTACTTTGGAACGACGCTTTCAAGAGAGGACTCTTTCGTTGGGTTGATTACAGAGTTTTGGGTCAAATCGAACAGCTTCTTGCTATCACTACAGCAAAGACATAGCATGTGAATGAATTTGAAGTTTGTAATTGTAAAGGAAACCTATTTATATTTTATGTTTAAGACTTCGATAGCGCACCTATACGAGTCAGGAATCTACACACGATGGGAAAATTTTCAAAAATTAACTAGGG
>JAHZNG010004996.1:0-25946 GCA_027744375.1 Orchesellides sinensis | reverse complement strand
AGGGATGTCATGATACCCGCTTTCCGGGTTTTGGGTACCGGGTTTCTACCCTGGGTATTTGGGTTTCTATCTCCAAACCCAGGGTTTATGCCATGACTGGTTACCTTAAATGTACAACAAAAGTTATTTGAAGCAGTAGTAATGAAATGGAAAAGACAGCTAATAACTTTTATCCATATTTCCCAGAGGCACAATGCTTAACTTTTTGTGTTCACATCATTGGTTTTAAGTTACAAAGAATATTACACAAGACAGATCTCATTCAGTATGCATGTAAATACTGCGCTCCTCAGGGTCACGTCAAGTTTTGAGTAGATTATGGTACTTTTGCATAATATCTGTTTAAATACTGAAGAACATGGGATGCTCCGGAAATATCATAAAGTTGTTTGGGATAGACATGCATCAATGTATGTAATGTATCCACGTGCGTTGGGTTGTCGCTTCATAAACTCGTGTTTATACTAATAAAACCCGTGAATGTTTGTTCATTGACCCCGCTTAAAAAACAAACTTTAATTAATACCAAGAAATTCTAATTACTAATTAAAGTAGTCTTCTAAGAGTAAAAACTTGAAACGTAGTTCCGTTGTTTTTACCAGTATTTTGCATATTCATTCAGGTCCACCCATTACTTGGTCGACTGAGATTCGTGCGTCGTATTTGGACAACGTCACGGACATGTCTTCAGGACCTTTTGTCTTAAAATCTCCACCGTTGTCAACTTACAACCAGCAGCTTTGGTTAATAGCGAAGTTAGACATTGAGAAGGGCAAAGAGGGTAAGAATTCAAATGCTTGTATTGAGTAGCTAGCAAATAACAAGAAATAATGCAATGCCATTTCAATTCATGACTCAGTCAAAACATGAAGTCTATATATATTTAGACCGTAGATTGTTATACATGCATAGCTATAAAATTACACTAAAATACTTGACATGATTGTTCTATAATAAAGTTATCAATTTTATTCACAATGACTTATTTTTTAGTCGACGACTCTTTTGAGAAAACCTTTGCAATCTCATTGGACTTGTACGGGATTTCAACTGGGACAGTAGTGAAAATCCTAAATACCTCCAACAAGCGATCACGACATCTGAGGTGCGAAGGGGAGCAATGCGAGCCCTTCACAGTACTCCATTTGGGATTCATTGACTTTGCCAAGTATTTCATCGTCGTGAGATTCTCAGACCTTAAAGGAGTTAATGTCCGCTACCATATTAAAGATGTTCAGTTTTATGTAAGAATTTATTTTACTCTCTCATGTAATTTTACAAGTTTCTCGAGTTTAGTCTCATTCTACATCTATGACCAACTACAAAAAATCCGTAATGACAACAGAAGACAAATATTTTTTGAACAATTCATGGAAAAATATCACATAACTGCTTAAAAAGCAGTGTAAATCATTGAAAATGACAGTAAATGGCTTGTAACGAAGCTTTATTGATGTTGTTCTATATTTTGAGTTAAATTTTGGTCATACTCTGTCGAAATACATGTACACCTATGAATTTTCATGAAAGAAAGTGTAATCCCAAGCAAAACATCTATTCAAGTATTATAATATAGGTACATATTATGTACAATATCTTTTTATGTACCATATTATATCAAGCCACTGTAAAAAATGGTCATGATTACGTCGAGGTCTTTTCATCATTCTACTTTATATTATTGCTACCACCATTACAACTACTCTTACTACCGGTGGATAATGATTAGTGAAATGATTGATCCATTGTATTTTTCTCTTTTTTCTTTTTCATTTATGTGAACTCCAACCCCAACGCATGCTTGTACATGGCGGCCCACCCACGAAACTAATGAATCTACAAATAAACGCATCGTTTTCTCAACGCGTGGAAAAAAATGTTACGGTGGATTATGTACCATAACGAAAAAATGTACTTTTTGATGGGTGATGAATATTATGCTGGTCTATCGCCCCACACTCAATTCAGTTCAAAACGTACAACCCAAATTTCACGCAAATGGAGATGTCATTTCGCTTCATTTATGCAGCAGCCTGTTTTGGGATTACGGTATGAATATTATTCTCAATTAAAATATGATTTCACAATCGCAATGACATGTACAATTTTTTACAAAATCACCTGTTGATCATTTCATTATAAAGGAGGAGTAGATAGAAGATATAGATAGGAAAAAACATCAGAAGCTTTAATGTTCGTAGCAGCTTTTAGAAATATTCTGACTCACTCACGAGAAGATTCTTACAGGATGCACGAATACAGTTGACCCTTTTACAAAGACGACATTTTAAAGACATTTTGATACTAAATGCAGATCACAAGATAACACCCCTTTGCTATGCATAGCCTGTTGTTTTCAAAGATCTTGAAAAAATGTAATCAGAATGGCTCATGAAATTCCTATGAATTCTTATGGGATAGTCAGAAGAACGAGAATAGTAATAATCAATAATCACACGTTATATTACTATTCGTCGTGCCAAATTCATTCTTAAAAATATGATTCATTGAACAAGCAGATTGTACAGTATGTGAACTTTAGTCATTAAGATAAGATGCCTAACTTTTACAAATCCACAAGATACAGATTGGTAGGGATAAGGTATTACCATTTTATCCAACGTAAAAGTATTTTCTGTACATATTGCTGCGTTGATGGTCATTAAAATGATGATTATGATAAATGCACAATTATTTGTCATTTTTAGTGTTGGTTCATGTACACCCTAAGAAGGTATGTTTTGGCTGACTGGTCAATTGAACAAAAATGGATGTCAATTCTTCTACCGATGCTGTTTCTATACAATAGTAAGTACCAAAAAACATTCTTTTCAAGGTCTTATTGCAAGGTTTGAATGTACTGTGTGTGTATCAGCTTGATTAAAATTAATTGTATAGAATGCAAGACAATATTTGAGTTAATCACGCAATTTTGGGAAAAAAGTACAAACAAATTATATTAAACATCTAACGTTTAGTCTCGGATGTTGTCTATATTTTGGCTCAACAGCGTAAAAACATCTATTTTGCTATTCACCTATATACTACACCTTCAAAAGAATTTTGACAGTGTCAAACAACTTCATTTTGTAAAGATCCAATTGACACCTAATTGTTGTTCGAAAGTAATCGAAGATTTTCAATGTTACGTTGTAATTCCGATACTTACACGCTTCTAATTGCGTACGTCTGGTATGTTAACTACTACTTTGCTGCGATATAGAAATGCGTTAATTTGGATGTTTTCATGTAGCCCCGTTGGCAATTTTTGCCCCTTACAGAATTAAATACTGCTGGTGATTTGCTCACGTATAAAGTTTATAAAATTGACAATAAATATATCAATGCTATCTGTAATTTGTCGGAAAGCTATAATTAATTGAATTGAGAAACTGTTAATGATGAGTGACATAGAACTTTTTGGCTTTTTCAATGTTACATTGTTGCATCTCTTTCTTGCTAAACAGATCCAGTATTCCCACTTATGTTCCTTGTCAACTCAACACTTCTTGGGATGCTTGATGCGATCTTCCAAGTTACGTTTTTATCAGCTTTACTAACCTTTTGGCTCTCGATATATCATGGGTTGCGTCAGGTATGTAATTTAAGGACGCTATTCAAGGATCATGATAATATGAATGTGCAACAATGCTTATATTTACTTCTGTAATCCCAGGTGGAAAGACGATTTCTGACATTTTATCTTCCTAAATTTGTTCTTGTTGGATCACTCTGGGTGGCTGCAATGATCCTGGCGTCTTGGCAGAAACTTAATACGGCGAAAGATCCGACATACAGCTATGAAATCGAGACGGAAAAGTTTGAGGCAAGTCTTTAAATGGATGAAAATTTTATTGACTTCTTATCATTTGTCATTTGTCAAGAAATCCGTCATTATTATTCATAATTTGGTCTTATGGTTTAAATGATTTACAGAAGCTAAAGAATTTCTTTGCAATCTGTGGGATATGCTATGTTCTTTACTTAACATACCTTATTCTGAAGGCGTACAGTGAGCTTCGTTCCATGCCATACTTTGGTAAGGCTATCACCATCCCTTAGCATATGTACCTATTATTTAGTATATCAATCACGATGATACAGATAAGGCAATCTGCCAATATTTCATGGACAATTTTTCTCCAATATATAATGGCTTTTTATAATTTCACATATTTATAATCAGTCAGTAATCAATCATTTCACTAAATAAACAAAATTATAGATCTCCGCTTGAAATTCCTCACGGGGTTAATGCTAATAGTGGTTAAATTCACCATTGCCATCACATACATGCGCTTTGGCATGGACATTTTGGAGGACCACTTCGTGGCTGACTTGTCAACAAAATACTCATCTTCAGCCGAATTTATGTGCTTTTATGGCCTTCTTAACTTCTACGTGTTTACCATGGTCTGTGTGTATTCTCCATCTTCTTCAGCAGTTCTTAATAACAGTAAGTGCCTAAATACTTGTATTTTCAAAATTATATCGTAATTTTATGGCTTTCTAACAACGTTGTTGACCAAGGAAGTCATAAAAAGTGAATTATTTGAAAAATAATTCTGTAATCACTAAATTTCTTTAACTGTACAGTCGACTAGCATTGAATTTAAATTGGCCACCTGGTTGTTTATGATATTGATTAAATTATAGCATTTACTTTAAAAATTATAGCTTCTCAGATAACAAAGGACAACCCATCCTTTTCAATGGTGAACGACAGCGATGAAGACATCATTTACGGCTCCGATGAAGATGAGGAGACAAAAACTCCTCTTAATTTCCATGCACATTCTCATTCCTCAAATAATCATCATGATGATAGCGACTAATTTGAAAACATGAAATGGGGACCTTTAAACGTTAAAAAAACGAGCTATCTGATCAACTACTTTATTAAATACATATACAATTCGTTGTTCGATCGAATTCAGTAATTGTGGATTATAATGAAGTTAGGTTTTGACGAATAATCTCAGGGATGCCAATTGAATGTTGTATTCACTACAAGCAGTGAGTATTTACTCATGACCTGTGAAATATGTGAACCGCTGATACGTGCATGTAAATTAACATAGAGTTTGAAAATTTTCACAAATACACTGGTTAAAACCTAAATGTGATTTTATATCGTAAATGTATGTATATACATATATACAAAAAGTATGTGTTAAATTAAATAATGTTTTAGAATGATTTATTTCGTGTAGTAGATACAGAACATTTTAAAGCGTATAGAATTTTGAATAACGAATTCTAAAATAAAGTCAGTGTTTTATGTATTGTATGAGTTATTCCAGTCATCTATGACATTTCTTAATTTTCTAATTTCATCAGGTCCCACTTGACAACACCCTCCAATCACATTAGCACCAAGGCCAAGCCATTCTTTACAATATTCGGCGATTGACGGAACATCTTCATCTGACCAGCTGCACAAAGATTTCAAAAATACATATTGTACACATTTTATACTCTTTTAGGAATTCACCACAGAAAATATTACGAACTTAATTACCCTTGGCCTGAAATCCAGTTTCGTCCAATGTTTGGGTACACAATAAGTTTTATGTTGCGAGCGCTGTCAGTATCTTTTTTCATCTGAGAAACCAGCGTTAGGAAAGGAGCTACGTTCTTAGGATTAATACAGTTAACCCCAAAACCCCACACTTGTTTGTACTTTGACACAGTTTGGAAGGCATCAGTTATCATATCGCCATAGGCCGTTCTTGTAGGGTCATTTTCCTATGTATAGGACAAAGTAAGACATAAAAAAATATTTCATTATACTTAAATATAAATTCGTGTTTACCTGATTAGGTATTTATATTTATAACCTACCTGTAAAGTGAATGATACCCATACCTTCGATGCTACATTTCTTTCATCTAGAAAATCTAAAATTGTCTCTACTTCAGCCAACGAAGGCATTGTTTCAATCGCTATAATGTCCACATTACTACTTAAAAGAATCTCAAGCCGACCAGAGTGAACTTTAATTATGTCACTTTTACTAACTTTATCCATATAACTTCCCGTGTATTCGGACCCATCATGGAGATACACTCCATAAGGCCCCACTGAGCCGGCAATTATTGGTAGCTTTCCCGGTTTTACTTTATCCTGTCTGGAGAGAAACCCATCATCTTGGACTACCTTATATTGATACGCTGCTGTTTCAGCTAGTTTTACAGAGTTGGCAATAAGGCCTTCACATTCGATTACTGACAAACCAAGAGATTCCTCCAATCCCTTAATTGTCGCTTGATAGGTGGCAGTCTCAATTATATCTGCTCCAGCTAAGAATTCATAAATATAATGTCCAAATCTATTCTGAATTAGCTGAATTCTGGTAACACTTTTTCTTGCAATTCACCTTTTAAGTATTCCAAATGTGTTTCTGTCACAGCTTTGGTGTCTGTCAATAGGGCCTTTGCCGTCCATAAAGGTTCCTTATCAACATCGTACGAACACCTTTTATTTAGCTCATTTGAGAAGCCTCCATCCAGCAATAAAACTTGATTATAATTCATTTTATAGTTTTACTAGATGACGACTTCCGAAGAAAACCTAAATATTTCACGATGACAAAATAACTTCAACTCACAACTACATGCATTATGCATTTAACAAAACTAAATCTTATGGGTGAGACAAAATTGTCCGTCAATGTTATAAAACATTCTGTGTATTCATTATACATTTCCATACATATGACAGCCGCATCCCGCTTGTGGATTTTAGAGTAACCTTGTAATGCCCTACATCACATCTTTTTTATCATTCTGAAACCAGTTCAAAGTAACAAAGCAACCTCTCTTGTACTTAGTCCTATTGTATACATTAAGTTGTTGAAAGAGATGTAAAAACCCTTTCTTTTTCATGCACGTTCACAGAACGCTTTTTAATGATTATCTGTATATTATAATCACTATTTCATATCATGTATGCATAGGTATTTGATGTTTATTTTGAAATTAGCCAAAGTGATTCCTTTTCAATCAATATTATATGCAATCTGATTATATTACATTGATGCACATTATGTGTAAATATGTGTTGCGCAAAGTAAATCTTATTCAGATGTCGAAATTCTGTATTGTATTTGAATTTACTTTGCAAAAATAATTTTTCATCGTATTTTGAGATTTTATGTATTGAAGCTGGCTAAAAAAGACTGTTCAAGAGGTGGAACTAATGAAAACTTCTTTCCACAGCGCCTACAAAAAAAATTTAAATGAATAAAATTGTAAAAATCATATTCTTATCATACGTATTGAGACATTTTAAGTGGGTGCATACTGCATGAGTTCTTCAATAACTGGGTAAAGGTAATCGCTTGGTACGGTAGCAGCACAGGTAGACGGCTGGAGGAATAATGGACAAAGGTACTTTCTGGCCACATTTTGTACTTGTCTAATTGAAGCCTTTGTTATAGCATCCATGATATCACGACTGTTGGTCAGAGAAATTCCTTTATAGTACGACAATAGAGAAGACATAGCCATGCGCATGGGGGTATTTTCTTCTTGTGTTAGTTGCAGTATTGTAGAACTCTTTGCGGACTGGAATAAAAAACTATCCCAGAGGAAGCTTCCTCCTCCAGGGGGATCTCCTTCACCATCTTTTGCTTCCAACAAATGTCTTGCCACCACTTCAAACGTTCTTACATATGCCGCAGCTAGGTTAGGACATGCTCTCATCTCGAAATAAATGAGCCCTTCCAATGGGCTCACGTAAATGCTCACGTCTTCAGCTAAACCAGTTTCAACAACCTCTCTGTACAAAGGTCCATCTGGTCGTTGAACAAAATACTGGAGCGCTGTCAGGATCATTGGATACTCTGGGTCTGTAAAAGATGCTATTCCTGGAACGGCTTGAATTAAGTGACCTACACTTGCACCGATTATTGGAAAAATTTGTTCGTTGCAGCATCTTTTTATAGAATCAGGATGCTTCATAGAGCTCCTATCAGCTATATTAGACAATCTCTTTGTTACTCCATCCCATTTAAAATCTGAATAGTTAAAAGTTGTTCGGAAAAGCTCGGAAATGACAAAGCTCGTATCTGGATTTTCTGTTAAATGAAACTCCATTTTAGGTAAGCAAGCTGCGAAATGAACGGTTACATTCTCTGGACGAAGGAGTGAGTTTCGAATAGATTCTAAAACTTTAGATATGCGAATCCTCGTCTTTGTCAACTCCTCAACAAGCTGGCGTAAGAATGGTTTTTGACGAACCAATGACACACACCTGGGATTACTTGTCATGTGATACAACGACTCAGTCATGATTGCCCTTGCAACAGCCGACGGCTGGTTCTGGAGCTCATCTATATCTTTAATCAGCTTTGAAGCTACATCCTTAAGTCGTTCAGCGTGCCACTTAGTATTCCACAGAAGCATTTGAGCCCAGTAGAACCCCTCTTTTACCTTCGTGATTTCCATCTTTAGTCGGAGACAAAGCAAATGGGAAAAGGTTCCACATGAAAAGGATGTCTTATCTTTATCATTTCCCATCCACTCCAACCCAAAGCAGGTTTCGCAACTTAAAACATCTCTATTTAACTCCTTTTGACTTTCTTTTGCACTATGAAACTTGTCCATGTTGTCCATGTACGGAGCTTGCATAATACCTTCGGCAAACAGAACCAAATACTTTCTCTGTTCAAATGTAAGCTCCGAAGTGTCCAAGATGACAGAGAGATAAGCATAATTTGAGTTGATGTCGTCCACGTACAGATTACACATTGTGTCACCAGCCCAAGAAGGATTGTTTTGGCGAAGAATGCGCACGAGACCCACGGAGTTGGAGCTGGGTAGAAAAAATTTATTTAGTGACTCCACTGGGGGATTTTTAGCCAATAACTTTGAAGCTGCTTTTAATCTTTGAGCCCATCTTTTCGTGTACTTAATATTTTCCCCCTCCAACCTCCATTCTATTCTTTCTATTAAGTCTGTTTCCAGTTTGTCATGCAACATTTGACTCGGAGTAGCAATCACTGTTATCCAGTTAACGTTCAGGAAACAAGTCTTTATTATATTCTTCCAAAATTCCACGTTCTGGTTTAAAAAGTGGTGAATTGTATATGTGGAATTTATCCTGGTATGGAATTGATCAATATCCTGAGATGCGTATAAAAAGTCTGGAATCATAGCTTTAGCTATCTTGACCTCTGGAGTGTCTTCAATGCTGTTGAGTTCCTCCTGGTAAAAATCTAAAATGATTTTAAACATTTTTCTGATTTTGAAGCCATTTTTCTTGAGTTCACGTGTCATGGTTTTCCGTAGTATTTCGGGAATGTTTGGAGCAACTTCTAGAGGCACGTTTGTGAAGTTAATGGAAAAGAATGTTTGTTTAAATTCATATTCTGAAAAGGTCACTTTTGTCCCAATCGAAAATATTCCGTCTGCCTTGTCAGGTTGACTGGGCATAGTAGACGCCACAGCCAATGCAGATTGAAGGGGTCCGCTTGTAAGATATTCCAAGATCAAACGCATGGCGACACATCGATTGAGACTTTCCGTGGAACGGGGACCAAGAAGCCCAACCTTCACATGTGCATGTGCCATTAGAGCTGGTCGTTCTATGAACGAGTAGGGATACTCAATATGCTGAATGACCTGCTCGGACATCTTAAAGAGAGGCGTTTCCAGCCATGGCTTCGTCCAAGTTGGCTTGACCCGTTCGCACTTAAGTAAATTCTGCAATATTGGCGAGAGCGTCCGAAAGAGTTCTTCCTTCTCTATGTCGCCAACTACCACCAAGCAGCAATTGCTGGTGTGGTAAAATTTGTCATGAAACTGTCGAACTTTTTTTAGATTGCATTCTGCGCGGAAATAGGAGGAAACTCCCATGTGGCTCGCACTGTATCCAGAGTAGGGTCCGAACGTCATTCGGAACATGGTAAGTGTACTTAGCTCGTCTGGCTCATTCTCAATTTCCTTCATTGCACTAAAACATGTTCTTCCTCCGTCATGACCGTTTTCATCAATGTGGTAAACCTTAAATTTAAAACTTGTCATACATAAGTCAAATAGTGCGGAAGGGATTATGTTAATATTAGGTACATATTATGTGTATTACATCCGCAATGAATACAGCCTCGTGAAGAAGAGGGTTAAAAATATGGTCCAAAAATACTGGAAGAAATGTTGAAAAGCCTTGCCTCCCTGCGGAGGTAAAGGAATAGCAAGCATGGTCCTTTTCAACTTCTATTTTTGGAGGGGTGGAAAAGCATTTACTTGCAATTTTGTGGAGCAGGCCTGAATGAGGGTATTTTTTACTTCCATGTAAAATCATATGCTGGAGGACATGGGGAATTCCAGAATCATCTTCACACTTATGTGCTGTGAAAAGTTAAAGATGATAATTATTTTTGTGATTTGAAAAAGCATTCTAGAGTACAATACAAATATGCCTTTCAATAGTCGTTTAACCAATGATGCAGTAAGCATGAACATTCGGGCCCTCAATATTTGCATGCACCAACTGGAGTCCAGTGTCTGGAGACAAGTATTTGACCACTGTGTGCAAGTCATTCACTTTCACGGAACTTAAAACATCCCATGGACCCAGTTGCTGCCCTCCTAAAGACATTCTCTTGCTTTTACCCTTTTACTCCGTTGGCTGATTTGTGTAATTTTCTTAAAGCTACTTCATTAAAAAGAAAAGCTAAATAGCATAGAAGTATATTCTTTTGAAGTTAGGTTGTTTATGATATAACGAACTAATTTTTGAAAACGATGCATGATAGGTAAGCTTAATACATCTTAAGATCTAGTCGATATTTAAATTCAATTGAGCCAAAGAGACAATATTTGTAGCACAGCTAATACATTTTACATTCTTAAGTTCTTTATGCTCTTCAATCAATCCTTATTTCGAACCTAATCTAATCTAATATTCGCCTAAGAAACAAAAGGTCTCCAGTGTCCTTTTATTGAATTGCTGACTGAGAGAAGGTTGGTTAGGACCAGGGCCAAATGTCTAATTGACAGATGTCCATCAGAACCCAATCAATCTACATTTACAAACTTAATTCCTTCAGACATTATATGTATGGATTCCTCCATGATTGTAATATTTCAGATACAATGCATTCAATTTTTTCATGGAATTTACAGTTCAACTACTGATTGATGTTAGATCCAGTATCTAGAGAGCTACTATTATATGTGTTGTTTCAGACATAACAATTCCTTAATTTTATATTGCTTTAAGGACCCTGCTTGAGCATATCACAATATTCATAATCAATCAGGATCAGTAATTATGTATATTCATGATCATAAATCAAGATGGTTAGCTTTGTTCTTCACAAAGTATATATCTGACCAGAGGATAGGTGTTAGGTGCGACAAAATGTGTTTTGTGGGAAGCAACCCTTTTAAATTCATGCTTTTTAGATACATACTCTAAAAGTGCTTTTATAGATTGCAGCTAATAATACATCAATCATCCATGTGCTTTCCAATATATTTTGTTTTCAACAATGTCAGCGGAGTCTGTTTAGTGAAATAATAAATAATTAATTGTCAGGATTAATTACTTATCTTTACGCTGAATTAAGGGTTTGATTCAAATCAATCCAACAATCACAATGGTTCTAAAAGGGGCAGCCGCACGAAGACTAAAGGCTAAAAAGTTGGTGGACAGAGTTGACAGGAGTTTATATGTCGAATTCAAAAATAAGAATGCAGTTGTGGAGAAAGCTAGAGTAGCTGAAATTATGGAGAAAGCACATCCAGACGTGGAGCGTGTATTTCTACCACGTCAGAAAAATTTCAGGTATAAAAATGTTATTTAGTTACGTATGATGTATGAAACAATGACAAGAGTTCATGTAATAAGGTTTAATTTTTTTGTATCCTTTTCCTTTCAGGTATGCTTATGTACTGTGTAACAATGAGTCTAAACGTCTGGATGTATTAAAAACGCTGAAAGAGTTGAACAATGAGGAGATTGGACGGTTAGTTCCGAAGTTCCCTAAGAAAAGCAGACAACAAGCTAAAGAAAAGGGGGAGAAAGTTAAACGAGTAATGGACCCGTGTTGGTAATTAAAATAGTTTCATGTACAGATTAATTACATTCCTGACGCTATGTTAATTTTATAAGTTGTTCGTACTAAATGCACCTTAACCATTTACATTACAGTTTGCTGATAGACATGATTCCTAGGGAATTAAAGACGGAAGACGTGGAACGCGCATTTCCAGACGCTAAGAAGGTTGACAGGTTTAACGAGAGGCGGTGTTATATTTATTTTGAAACGGCGAAACACGCTATGAAAGCTAGAATTCGATTGGCAAAGGAGAAGTTATGTGGTCACAAGCTGAATGTGAAGTTTAACAAAATTGATAAGACAGAAGAAGAGGAATCATCAGATTGAAGAAACAATTCTTAAACAGGCTCAACAAACTTTTTATTAAGTTAGACCTTACACGGATTTATTTTTATGCAGGACAGTAAATCAAAGTAAAATTTAACATAGCCATTGTTATATATTATTGCTTTTCATTAAGACGTTGCAATATGATTCAATGAAATGGTTTGATGTTTTGAAAACTTGCTTCCTATGCGATATCCAAACAGTACTTTATCTAAATCTAGTTTTGTACCACGGCATTACCTCCAAATTTACTTAGATTTTTACTGCATAAATTTACATTCTACTTTCCTGGTAGAGATTTCGGATAATACAATATAGCGGGGCCTTATGCATAATACCAGACTTTAACTCCTAATTTTGCATACTCTACAATGAAATTCTACACTGAATTCTGAAGCATATTACATTTTTCATAGTTAAATACTTCTACACATACTAAATTTATGTAGCTTCATTAGAACAACATTCTTGTTTAGGTATTTTTAGGCAAACCAACAATAAAGCAGCATGGCTAAATTTATTGAACTCATCTTACGATGCTACCTTAACTATACAAATTATTACTTGTTTGTCGATGAAATGGAATGAATTCACCCAGTTTTATTATTGCTAAAGGTTTCATTCGATTACGTTTGGTCAGTAAAATACAGACTGTCTTAAAGAATTCAACAACCATCACACCATCATCATATTGTAAATTCAGATGAAGCTCTGTTCATCCTTGTACTATGCTTCTTAACTCCACAGCAATAAATCAAGTTTGATAATGATATCCATCATTGCACCATACATGCTGAAACAAGTACAACGGCCTTTGCCCTTTGTCCTACGCCAGGAAAGAGAATAATTTACCATGTGAAAGTTTCAGAACACCTTGACATGCAGCTTTACTGAAAGGTAATCAGAATCAGGAGGTGCAGCAGGGTAGTCTTGAACTTGGCGTTTTACTTATCGTCTCCTGAAGAAGTTGCTGCTGATGTATCTTTTTCTCCATCCCCATTCGATTTTTCTGTCTCCTTGTGTGAATTACTCTGTCCCTTGTCTGATTCATTATTGTTATCACTTGAAGTTGACCCGTCAACATTACTTTCGTTGTCGGATTCCTCCTCTGCACTAGAAGAATCACTTTGACTCTGACTAGAGTCATTCTTAGATCCTCCTCCATTCGTAGATTTGTTTCCTTTACTCTTCCGCTTAGCATTCATCTTCTTTTTCAACCTTTTCGCCCTCTTCTTCGCCGTTTTCATTTCCGCTTCTTTCTTATGCTGCTCAAGCCGTCTTTTGAACTCTTCGTCTTCTTCCTCCAGTTTGGCAGTTTCCACAATAGTTTTCTGACGAGCGTACTCCTTCCTCCGAAGATGCCTATACACATGGAACTCCCCACTGCCTGCTCCCGCTGATGATCCCATAATATTCCTTACAAAGTCTGGTGGAGGTGGAAGAGATTTATCTTTTGGTCTATTAGGAATCATCACTGGCTTATCTGGATTCGCCATCAATCGTTGTAGCTTCATTCTTTGGTAATCCGCCGTGTTCTTTATTGGTACAATGGGCAGCTCCAGCTTCCGCTTCTTCTTTTTCCCTCCGACTGCATCTTCATTTGATTGTGACTTCGCAGGAGATGATAGATTTAGATTTAAGCTCATTCTGCTTCTGCAATGAAGAACAGAACACAAAAAAATATAATTTAGTATAAGTATAAACAATCAACAAACCCACTAATATATATAATAAATTATGGAATTTTAAAAACGCTTTACTTACTTTTCTCTGTCTAGTTTCTCTAGTGCACGAAACAAAAAGTCGTGTCCCAATCTAAAAAACAATTATTACTGCCAAAAACCAATAAAAAACTACTCAAAATTAGGATAAGAAAAAGTAATTTTCCACAACACGTATCCCTCAGGCATTACCCAAGGCCAACTGCTAAATGCTGTCAGATGCATCAGGAACACAGGTGATAATGATATGGGTAATTGAAAATGTACCCCTTCACTAATCCAATCACACGTAAAAACCATTTTAGCCTCAAACTTATGTCCAAAGTCACACTTTACAGGGGCCACAAAAGTTTCCAGATATTTCTAGCAAAGCGAATGGGTTGTAATACATACTTTGATATTTACTGTTAAGTAGATATGTATTTGTCGTTGAATTTTCAATATAGGTATGTATGCATTGAGTACGGGGCGGGTAATTTAAAAAGTATCTACCATATCTACCTAGACAGTATGTACATTGTACTTGCACTTGGAGTATGTACTATGTACTACCTAAATACTTCAGGTACATATGATTTAGCGTGTGTGTATTGGTATTTGGTATACATGTGTGTGCATTTACATTTACAATTTTGAAAGCTTCTCTCTTCCGCAATTGACTCTACCTTTTGTACTGGCATTTGGCTATAGTCAATAGTGCATTTTGTGCAGCTGAAAAGCTTTTTTATTAGAGTCGAGTGATCAAATTAGTTAATCTTTTGGGATCTCATATCTAATGACTTCATAAATATTGAGTTGATTTACTTACAGATTATCTATTATTGTAGAGCTTTTGCTAAATATATCTCTGTCATAAATATCAAACTAGTACATTTGTACATTACATTGTGGATTGAGGACGCATGCCGTGCTGATTCTGACTGCTGTGCTGAAAAAAAGGAAATCTTAATCTAGACCTCCCAGCAGCGCAGCGTTTCATTCAGATTCATCAGTTTATTTTATGAAGGAGTGAAAGTTGTTTGTAAATATTTTAGTTTGTCCGTGGAGTAAATACGTGTCCTTTGGAATAATAGTGCTACAAGACAAGGATTTCGAACGATATTTCAGGTTCAAGGTCAAGGTTTGTAATTTTTCAAACTAATATCTATATTATAATCTTAATCGTTTTAATATTATACTGACTGTAAATGTTCACTGTAGGTTTAGGTTATGAACTTTATGATTATCTTCTCCGAATGCTGATTCTTACTGTAACAGACAGGCGCAGGCAGGTGTTATTAAAGCAGAGATAGCTGACAAGGCGAGTTTTTTACTGGATCCAAGTTGACGTGTCAAAATGAGTTTAGCTATGCTGGGGTTTTTATAAAAGATAAGGACAGCTGAGATGGCATGATAATCTTATCATATACGTCACAACGTTTTAATCATCATCTTACACGTTATCTCTCATGATTGCATCATTATTTGTATCGATCATGTTATTTGTATTGATAGTTGCAAATGTCAAACAATTTTGAATGTGTATAATTCGAACAGTCACCGAATGGTGAATGGATTCGTAAACTCTAAACTAGATTTTTCATTATTAGAGGATATCGTGAGGTCAATTATACTAGGTAGTGCTGTATTTAAATTACGTAAAATTTACGTAAGTTGTAAGTGGTGCAAGTAAATATTATTCTGAAAATTTTTGTGAGATTGCAAGTTTGTTAGTTGCACGAAAGCTATAGTGCTTTTAAATGATGAATAATTATTTTGGGTCTTACTTATTTTTGTAAATATTCTGTTTTATACTGTACTTCAATATTCAATATAGATACCTCTGAACTGACTGACTGAAGGTGACCTGACCTGTTTGTTTTTGGTAATTAGGCATCGGACATCACTGGTCAAGTGAAGTATAATCATAATGGGTATTCCAAAGTTTTATCGATGGACGTCTGAGCGATATCCATGTTTATATGAGAAGATCAGGGAGTATCAAGTAAGTTTTTTAAACCACGTCTATAAATGACTAATTATCTTTTATATTACATGGCATATGTTGTATGTTATGTGATGCATGCATGATGTCTGTGGGAGCATTTTGGATTTCGTTAATGATGGAATTAGTTGTGTTTACGTAGTTTCTTGATAATGTACAAAAATGGAAACCAAAGTTTTGGGGATGATCTGGTAAATGGTTTGATAAATAATATATTATAGCAACGAGGAAGACGTTTCCGGTCTGCCCGGGTTGCAGAAGAACAAGAAGCCGAAGCTATTAGGCAAGGGGAAAAATTGCCGAATGAAGATCGATTTGACTCCAATTGTATTACACCTGGTACTGAGTTTATGGCAAGACTGCACGAACAGCTCAAATATTTTGTTTCCGTGAAAGTGTCAACGGATCCCTTATGGCAGCGTAAAGGTGATGTGGTTTAATTTTTGTCTAAAATGTTTATCTAAGAATGTATTGATCTTGATGTGACAATGAAAATTTATTTTTTAACACAATGTTTATTTTCTATAGGACTTCATATATATCTGTCCGGTCACGATGTACCAGGAGAAGGGGAGCATAAAGTGATGGATTTTATTCGTCATATTCGTTCTCAACCTGATTATGACCCAGAAACACGCCATTGCCTTTATGGTTTAGACGCGGATTTGATGATGTTGGGTCTATCGACCCATGAACTTCAATTTTCTCTACTGAGGTAATTTACCCGAACGGAATTCAGGGTTATTTAAAACTTATCGTCAAGTGGTTTTAATCAGAGTCTAATCCTTTTTTATAATTGTAGAGAGGAAGTTAAATTTTCGAGACCGAAGAAGAAAAAGCCAGGAAACAATCAGAAGAAGTCTAAGTCGAAAGAAAAGGACGATAAAGGGTCAATATTATATGATCTCACAAATGTTTCTGTGTTTTCAAATGAAAATCCTATGAATTCAACTTCGTTGTCCATATTACCACATCCCACAAACATCAATCCTGCACTTCACACATCTACTGCTGATCAAACGTTTGCGGATGCTGTCAATAAGGTGCCCGAGCCCATAACAGGTCTAATAGGGAATCAACCAGATCCTTTGATAGTAGGTACAGAAGTTGATAAGGCAAATACAGATAATGCCATACCCCCACCTCCTCCTGACGAACATGGTGCTAAAGGTGACTACAAAGCTCCACTTCCAGAAAAGACAACTTTCTTTCTGCTACATCTTTCTCTGTTTAGAGATTACTTGGATGAGGAGTTTAAAGAATTAAAAAACCGATTGGAAAACCATCCTTCTATAAAGTAAATTTTAAATATATAACCAACAAATTTTGACCAGTGGAGTGGAATAATATTTACGGGAATATATTGTTTTTTCAAATAGGTTTGATTTGGAATGTCTAATTGACGACTGGATACTGATGAATATCTTAGTGGGAAATGATTTTGTACCTCATTTACCAAATCTTCACATTGTTAAAGGAGCTTTGCCTATGTTGTATCGAACGTACATGGATGTGCTTCCAACTCTTGATGGCTATCTGAATGAAAATGGTTATTTAAATCTCAAACGATTTGAAGTTTTTATTAGAAAGCTCAGTCTGTTCGACTTGGACATGTTTCGTGAAACTTACGATGATATGAAGTACAAAGCATCAAAAACAGGAAAAAATATTGTTTTAGGAGAAAAAATGGTAAATATAGTAAAATGTGGTTGTGTTTATTAATTTAATTACATTCTATACTTTTTTCATAAAATCTCTTAAAATGTATATATTGATGATATTAGCTAAATTATCCATAATTCATTTCATGTTTTATGATGTTTTCAGTTTGAGGACTACTTGTTTGAAGATTCGAATTTCGAGGAGGAGGATCTTGAACCTATATCTGACGAACTTAAAGCATTAGCAAAACGGACAGAAGATGAAATATTCGGCGATATAAATGGAGACAATGGAAACGGGTCAATGTGTAAAGAAGTGTTTCCTGACGATGATGACTTTTTCTCACCTGAAGACACTGAAGAATTCCGTTTGGAATTTTTACAACATAAACGAAATTACTACTTAACCAAGTGTGAATTCAAGAAAGTTGATCGTGGTGCGGTTTATGAATTTGCCAAGGAGTACGTCAGAGCCATACAATGGGTTTTATTGTATTACTACAAAGGTGTTAGCTCATGGGGCTGGTTTTATCCCTCGCATTATGCGCCATTTGCTTCAGATTTGAGATGTTTCAGGGACTTCAAGATTGAATTCAATAAAGGAAATCCATTCAGGCCATTCGAACAGCTTTTAGCAGTTCTCCCTTCTCAAAGCAAGAAACTACTCCCTGCTTGTTATCAGGTTTGATATGAAAGAAAACCAGATTGATTTAGTCAAGAAGATTGACATTGGATCAGCTAGTAAATGCTTTTTTTAATACATAGTGGCTAATGACTGAGGAAAACTCCCCGATACTTGAATACTATCCCCAAAAATTCGAACTAGATTTGAACGGGAAAAAGCAAGACTGGGAGGCAGTTGTTTTAATCCCGTTTATTGACGAGTCCAAGCTTTTAACTGCAATGAAAAATGAAGCTATAAAGCTTACAGAGGAGGAAATCTTTCGAAATTTAAAAGGGTCATTACTTTGTTATAGGTATTTGTAATTTTTACTCAAACGATTTGTTTTGATATATTGAAAAAACTGAAGTAATTTTTAATCAATATCTAAATTACTTTGCATTTAGCTACACAAAGGCTGATACGGGACCTGTCAAATCGCATAGAAATTTATTTCCAGAGTTAGAAGTTTCGCATATCAAGCTTGAAAAAATTGACGACGTTACTTATAATTCAGAACTGCTGCCGAAAGGACTGCATCCCAAAGCTAACTTGAAAAAAATTTACCAAGGATTTCCAAGTTTAAAGTCTAAACAATTTAACGTAAGATACTTTAAATCTGATAATATGGTGCCATACTTGGGCTGTTATATTGTGGCATTGTAAATTCAATGATCTATTTCCATTCTTAGAGCTGTATATGCAAAGCAGAAGTAAAAGTTTTCGAATTTTATGCTCGAGAAGAATCCTTAATATTGAGCCTTGAAGATTATGAAGAGGAGACCGATGGTTTAAAGCTTAGTAAAAAGATTTTGGGAAAATCTGTTTGGGTCAATTGGCCGCATTTGGAGTCGGCACTAGTTACAGCCATTTTCACCCGGAATGCTAAATACATATTAGGACGTGATAATCTGGTTATAAGAGGTAAAGATAAAGATAAGTTTGTGTGAAGTATTTGATAAGACTTAAAATGTTTGTGTAAGACATGCTTTTTTTCTTCGTTAATATATTAGATCCGAAAACTACTGAAGATTCTGCCAAGAAAACATTTGATGCAATGGCAAAAGGTCTCGTCGAAAGGCATTTGAAATACCGTGGAATAAATCTTGGACGTTTAAATGTTATATTGTATGCAAGAGTAATGGAGGGTCGCAAAATGCGATGCAACAGTGTTGGGAAAGTAGTAATTGAGAATCAGGTATGACAGTAGTGCCGTTAAGGTTAGTATCATAACCGTTTACGATTGAGCCTGCCTGTTAACTTAAAGATATTGTATTCTTATTTTAGTGGTCAAAAGTTGAGCAACCGTACGCATTGAAAACAGCAATTTATGAGGAACGTGTCACGGAAATGTTTTACATGGATAGGGAAACAGCGAAGTCTTACGTGGACCTATATAGAAAAGGAGATCAAGTATTTTATCTAGGAGATAAGATGTTCGGAGCTATGGGTGTTGTGTTGGGCTGTGATAAAGGAAGCGGATCAGTAATTGTGGACTTGACTATTCCTGAGCGCGCAGACGAAAGCAACTTAAAAGTAAGCTTTAGAGAATTATCTGATTAATATTTTACTTCCAGAGTGCTGGGTATTTATTATATATGATACCTTGAATTAGTTAAAAACTGGACTAAAACAGCTGAAGAGCCAAGACTACTTTCCACCTTACGTGGCTGCAGCAAAATGTCAGATAAGTTCATTTGCCTTGTCTAGACTCACTGGCCGAGTGCTAGTATCTGTGGAAAAAACTAAGAAACCCTCAAAAAGGATGACTCGAACAGTCAAGAATAAAGAACTCCCTGAAAGCAGCAGCTTAAGTGAAAGTGATTCAGAAACCAGCCCAGAGGAAGATTTTCCCCCATTAGAACCAGAATTCCTCAAATTAAATATTGGTCTGGATTTAAAATTTAATAAAACTAATCAGGAAGTTAGAGGCTACACTTCTAAGCGTGACACCATGTGGTTTTATTCTCTTAATGCTATTAAGTTGGTCAATGGTAAGCTAATAACTTGACTCAATTCAAGGTTATGACAATAGCATTTATAAATTTGGTACTGTTTATTTATCAAACACATACATTTTTTGTAGAATATGCAAGCAAATTCCCTGCCATCGTTGAATTACTTGGAAGGGCGGATAAAAATAAAGATGTCTACAATGCATCCGAAATATTTCCTGATGATCCTCTTGGCAAAACAATGGAAATCGTGGATTGGCTGGAAGATAGAGGAGTAAGAAATCTTCCAAGGATTCCAACGAACTGCAATGTTTTAGATGACGACGACATAGAAGTGGTTTGGAACCATATAACTTCTTCTAAAGCATCAACAGCCCCTCAGCCAGTTAAGAAGTGGAATGTTAGGCCGAACTTGCTTTACAAGGTTACTTTTTACCTCAGCTTCTAATTTTATTGTTTTAATTCTCATTGATTCGAAAGTCTAATTATCAATTTTATTCATAATTTCAAATTACGAAGCCTGGTCTAGATAAAGGATGTATTGCACCTATTGCAAATTCTCAGTTCGAGCTGTTGGATCGCGTTGTGTGTGTTGATCGTGGTGCCTCTATACCACTGGGTCTTCGTGGCACCGTTGTAGGGATACAAGCTCCCCCAAAAAATAACAATGAAACCAGTGAAGAAGCATTCAAAGTTGTTAGTGCTGATGCTCTTAATTTATTGATCGTAATGTGTGACCCAGTTCCAGATATGTTTGATGCAATTAATGCGAAGACAGGAAAAGGTGAAGGTGATCTCACACAGCTGACTGGATCACTGGCTAAATTATTGGGTGTCAATGATGGTGGCGCACCATTGAAAGAACAGAAAGTAAACCATGAATTGCGTAAACCGACGACTAAGCCGAAGCTAGTTAAGCTTTTTCCTTATCAAGTAATCAATCTCACTCAAGGCGCAGGGGACTTACGGCAGGACCTTAAGAAAAAACCTACTCAGTCCATAAACTATGCAGACAAGGCTCCATTACGGAATGGAACTGTTATTGTGCAATCTAGTACTTCAAAGGCACAAGTAATGCCTCCAAGTCAGAATGGAATTAAAATACTTCAGAGATCAAATCCTGGTTTGACGAAAACTAAGCAAGAAATGCCTAAAATCCCATCCCTGCTTAATATGGAACTTCCGGCAAAAGGAAACGAACCCAAGGTTACTTTACCTTGGCCTCCTCAGCCTATGAACCGGTCGATAACGGTAGAGCAATTATTTGCCCACGCTGCGAAAGCACAACAGAAACCTGACATTAAACAAGGATTAAGTTATAGCGACCTTGTTAAAGGAGACGCGTCAAAAACACTGAGTCAAAGTTTAAAGAAACCAATTGCTCCAGTGGAAGGAACGGGCAAGACCCCAAAGAAAGCTACAGGTCAGGAAGCCCAAAAGGAGCAGGGGACAGCAGGAAAGAAAAGGCAGCCTGCATTTGCTGAAAAGATAATGGCAATTGCAAATAGCAACAGCAATAATACCCAGAATCATAAATCTAAAGGCAGTACGACTATGGTTTTCGTAAATTCTGCCTTACACTCAAAAGGACGTAGTCGGAGTAATAACGATAGACATGAATCTGAAGATAAACTAAAACAGGAAAAAGAAGTGGCTGCTAGGACCACTCAGTCACAGAATCAGCTTTTGAATTTATTATGTCAGCCAAAAAATATGGAACGTGTAAATACTACTAGCACCGAGGTACCAGTTGTTAATGACCAGCAACCAGTTGGGCAATCTGGACAAAGTCATTTGCACCAACCTCCGCCCCAGGTTATGACAGCTAGGGTACCAGGAGTTGTTCAAACTGGTCATTCAAATGCAACGCAGTTTAGCCATCCTGTGCATTTCGTCCCGGCTTCTCATCCTCAAGAATATTTTGTACCTACACCATACCCTGTTGTAATGCCTGGTCGTAATCCTTATGCGTCTGCATTTATGCCGCAGCCAATACATTATTCTATGGTCCCTCTTCAAGCCATGTTTGTTCCTCCTCCACCACCTCAACATTGGACTCAGCAGAGCAGAAATAACAGTACTAATTCTGCTAATTATCATCACTCAAGGCATAACCATAACCATCAAAGTTTTAGACAAATGAAAGGAAGCAACTATTCAAACATTTTTGTTCCAACACAAGTTGCTCGATCTATGGCTTTAACTGACCAGCCCATGGATTCTAATGGATCTTATAAAAGGAAAGAAGTAATAGAAACTGAAAAACAACCAGTTGTGGAGTCTGTTGTCTTTCAACCCAGCGTTGCAGAAGGTAAAGTTTCTAAGCTGCATGGTGCTGAACCATTGCTATTCTAAATAGTCAAAGAGATTGTGGGAAAAAATTTTCTTAGTGGCATTAATTTGAAATACTTTTTGTAATGTTAAAAATTATGCCCTTTAGATACTGAGGTGCCTGCCAGTAGTACACTCAAAGCTCTTCTAGGGGTGACTACAGAATCCCAGTCTGAATCCGTCCCACAGAACAGGAAATCAAGACTAGCTGCGAATTTTTCATTTCATCAGTCCAGCTAATGTTGAATGTAATGATTGCTGTTTAACCTGATGGAAAATCTCCCCCAATCCTGCGTATAATTTAACGGAAACGTGGTTGTCCCGTAATTAAGCATAAAAATTCAGCGCAACCTACATATATAATGAATATTGTTAGTGACCCAGAAATCAAGACTGGAATCCGATTTTCAATTATGTAGTCTATAAAATGCATTTTATTATATCTAGTTCATTGGTACAATATTATTATATTAATTGAATCTGTCTTATGGTTATTGTTTTTAAAAGGAGGTAGAGACGCCGTAGTGCTTTACGAGTTTTCAATATTGGAAGTTTGATTGTAACAGACCTTGTAGTTACACATCATATCTTAATGTTAAAAGTAAATACTATAACATATATATTTAAATTATACAGTTTTACGCACTTATTGGTTAACAATTAATTCTCAGCCAAACTGTAATAAAAAGGACATAACTCCGTCAACTTGTGTCAAAAGTTCAACTGATGGAAAAATCAAATTTTAAATCTTGATGTAGTCTCTTCTACCTATTATATAATGCTTTGCATGACTAAAACTGAAAAATTATACATTGATAAAGTCGTAATTATGAATGAATTACTAGAAGGTAGTTCATTGTAATTCGTTGAATTATCTTACAAAACATTAAAATAAATGAAATCTTTATTTTTGCAAAAAAATGTCGAATTAAAATCGAGAAGTGTACAATGTTATAGACTCTCAATCAATCAATGTTCTATCATTGTTCCGTATTTGTCCAATCTCTATTATATACGAGTTTTATAACTATGCTTGCTTATCAACCTACAAAGTTATAAATGTCTGAAAACCAAATACATTTGTAAAATTACTTCGTCATTGTCACTAATAATTATCTTCCTAACCTCGTTTAGGTTAGAACAAATTTTTCATAGGCAAGGCTAGCCTCAATTGCAGTAAAGCTTACATCATAATCATCACTATCACACAAAACAAGCAACAAAGTTGAAAGTAAGCGTGTTGTATAATATACTAGTAGGTACATACATACCATAAACCAAATTCAGAATGAACATATCCCGTGTGTGAAGTGAAGTAAATAGGATGTTGTTGTGATGATCAGCAGATAGGAACTTATTTACCGTACCACGTCAGTCGGTTCACTACTGCTCTGCTCTGATTCCTCTCCTAAAGCTCTGTCTGTTATCTTACCAAAAATTGAATTAAGATATTACGATCTTTATTGGATCTTTATCATTTGCAAATCACAATGTGTACTGAAAAGCATGCCTTGCAATGATGGTAAAACACATCACATCACCATAAATCAACGATGAGTAACAAATAAAATGGTGTGCCGTGTCCAGTTTACTAAACTTAAACCGCAACTTTAAAACATGCTCGCTGTGCCAAGGGCAGTTTAAAAGCGTCACGTCTAGTTCACCGTTAGAAATAGAAACCTGTCACTGTCACCTCAATCACCTGTTTACGGTCAGCTGGCCGTGTTCAAGCAGTCTTCACTTGTGGTTGGCAAATCAGTTGTAAGTCTTAAAGATGTCACTTCGCAAGACGTCCACCCATTCATTGGGCAAGAAGCAGTTGAAGGAGAAGATAATACAAATTTATGAGCAGTTGTTGCAGGTAGAGGCGTTTGATTGAAATTGATTTACAATGAGAATACTTAAGGCTGTGCCGGTGATGTTTTAACTGTGAATTTTTGTGATTTTTAGGGAGAAGATCCTTCACTTGCCAATTCAAATTTTTGGGATGAATTTTTCCTCCTCAAGCCGAAACCGTCAGTGCTGGAAACCGAGCTGAGCAAATTGAGAGGGGACCAGTTGAATTATTTAAAACCGATTATTAGGTCGTTGTTTACTCATTGCGTTGGCGTTCTGGGAGAGACTAATTCAAATTCTCATCATATTAAAATATGCAACTCGTTTCAGGTTAGGAGATTTTTGTTCTTGGTGATATGGTTAGTAGAATGCTGGAAAACTGTAAATTGTTTTAATTTAAATTGTTTAGACTATGGTTGGATTGGTGGATGGAGTTGTAAAGTTAATCAAAACCGAGTTTGGATATGATCTACTAGATGCTCTGATGGGGTTTGAAAATGCAACAAAAGTCATAAATGCTTTGCTGAACAACAGTTCTGCGATTCTGACAGGTTTGTTTTGTCTAAAAGTAATAGGAACTGTTAAGCTTTGGAGGAGATTGTAAAATTTGTAACGGTAATGATTTACAGGAGAGTATCCAAAATGTGTCAAGCAGTCCTGCGTCCACTCATTGTTAATGATAATGACATCTACAGAGATCATTTCGAAGAACAAAATCATGGAGTATATTGTCACTAATAGTACTTTCCTTGAAAGTATATTTTGGCTACTGAGTCAGACAGATACTAGAATCGAGTTTGGGTATGACTGTCTTATTATAATGACGCTACTGGTGAACTTTGAAAAAGATAGGCCCAATGATTGTGCGGTCCGCCTGTCACTGGTTGACGATCATTTAACTCTGAATGGCTATAGCCAGGTTTGTGCTGTTAATACTGTTTGTTTCATTGTTTGTATAGCACATTTAATTAAATCGTGTGTACTATAAGGAAAGGAGTTTGATTAATGATTGTATGTGTGAAATTGAAACAGGCTATCACTGGTGGGCTCTCGGAGTTCTGTATGCAACACACTTTGTCTTCAGAAAGTAATTCGGGATGGCTTCATTCACTGACGTCCATGGTAGGATCAATGTTCATTACGGATGAACATGGAAAGAACGAGAGCTTATGGTAAATGCTTATAATATAAGTTTACATAGGTAAAATCAAATTTACAGTAATTAGTTGAGCTTTTGTTATGTAAATATTTTTGTTTGGATGAAACAGTGGAACAAAAGTGGGCTTACTGGTGGCTTTCTATGAAGCAATTCATTTAAATAGAAATTTCATGTCTACCCTTGCAAACACGAAAACGGATACTAGTCCGTGTAACACCTTAGCACAAAATGTGTCATCGCCGAT